>VDFB02195340.1:0-12507 GCA_007258455.2 Sequoia sempervirens | reverse complement strand
AATCAACTTGTCTCTAACAAAGAAATCAATCTTTTCTCACTAAGACACCCAGTTTCTCTAATAACACTATTAAAGGCTTCTAGCCTTCCAAACCTTATAAGGGAGATAAACTCTTGTAAAGGTTGTACAATGGTCAACTCAACATCAAATTTCACTTGTCATAGGTTCCTCAACAATATCCCAAGAGATCATAATAGGTTCCTTTTACTCAACTTAGATATCCAATAGACCAACCTACAAAAAGGCTACTAAATTAGCCTTATTTTACAAAAAAAGTACTCCTCAAACAATGTGTTACAACAAAATTTTGGATGGGGCCACTAATTACATTCCAAAACTCCCAATTTCACTAGCCATTTGTAGATTCAAGGCTTTTTCCTTTATTGTCCCAATAAACCCTCATTTACACACAAAATTATAGGGTTTTAATGAAAAGCTATATAACTAATCCAGGTGGATCTAGAATACCTAAAAATTTTACAGTCTCAGAATTCATCCAAAGTAGCATCAATGCGTAGAGCTCGCTAACATGATCCTGACGCAACTTTAATGGGCTCAAAAAGAATCTGTATGCAGAAGTTATGCTCAGTCAAAGGTTCAAGTTATGCTCAGTCAAAGGTTTGGTCAAACAGGAATCAAGGGTTCAAAAAGGCAAAAAATTGATTGTCTCAAAATGAAATAAAAATGATGCCAAGTCATAGTGCTCGTCGTGTTGATTCTAGAACTATATTCGGTTTCAAAAATGGAGCTCATATGTGAAAGTTACGGCTGGTCAAAGGTTGGTCAAAATTTTGACTTTGGTTGACTTTGATGACATCAGCAAGCTGACATGGCAGGTGGTGACGTGGCAGGAGTGGTGAGTTGGCATAGACATGGTGGAAAAATGAATATGGATTAAACCATATTGTTAAAAGAAAATACGTATGGTTTAAAAATTAAAAGATTTTTTGTGATTTCAAGGAGGATTTGGTGGGATTTTATCCCTTAAAATCCTCTTCCCTTGCCCATAAAACAAGGAGAGGAAAAAAATCCCGTAAACTTACATTTCAACAAATTAACCCCTTTAACCACCTTTCTCATATTTAACGATTTATTTTAAAGATTATCCAAGGAGATTATTAAGGGGCTTTTAAAAGATATTTTTAAAGATTATAATGTAAGTCCAAAATTATAACGCCCATAGTTAAAGGGGTTCGTTTTTTAATTGTATGGCTTAGAATTATAAAAGCCAAAGGGGGATTTATTTTTGAAAGATTAATTTGTTATACTAACGGGATATTAGTGATTTTTATTGTAAAAGGGGGAAATGGTTGGAATTTTTACTTGTATACGGGAGATATGCAATATTTGCAAAATAATATGGTTAAAACCATATTAGCAAATAAATGTGTATATAAAGGGGTGATTTTTGTAAAGGGATTGGAAAATTATTGAGTGGAGAATTTTGTACAAGAATTTTCTTGGAGAGAATTGTAACAGGGAGAATTATTCAAGTTCATTTTGGGAGAAATAATTCTTTGGAGGAGAATTTACAAGGTGTTTTTGTACACCAAAAATTGTAAAAGAGTGAGAGATTGTGGAGAGATTATTGCAGGTTCTTGGAGCTTGGGTATTGTAACAAAGCATAATTTTGCTTGGCGATATCAATAAAGCGGTCCCAGCATTGAGAAGCGGACCCGGAGACGTAGTCCACATTGGACGAACTCCGTTATCAATCTGCGCATTGTGATCCTTCTATTTCTTTGTCTCATTCTTCTCTCTTCTGTCTCAATTTTCTCTCTAGTTTAAATTCAGTATTTGAATTTCTAATTACTTATTTTGTAATTTCAATGGTTAAAAAGCATAATCATGCAATTCTATATTAGATCGGGAAATTATTGTAATTAGATTTAATTTACAAGTTAATTTTGTAAACTCTAATTATGTATCAATAACCAAGCACCCCAAGCCAGACCAAAGCATTAAACACATCATTTATACCCTGCACAAGGTTAATAAATTCTCACAAGGACTATACCATCATAAATTTACCAAAACCCTTCATAAAACCACCATTTTCAAAGGAAAATTACTCTACCTAGCACTTGGCATCACACAATTACTACAATCCTTCACTCTTTTAACCCACAAGGAATTGAAACACTTAAATTAATATCCTACAAACCAATCCACTGAGCAACAAGTCAAATACAATAGGTGGATTGGTTATTTCTTCATGATATTACCCCCAAAACCCTTGACACAGAAAAACAGGGCAGCCCCTATATCTTATAGATTTCTCTCACAAAATATTGAATTGAACCCTAAAAAAAATGCAATAGATATGCAAGACTGGAAAAGAAGGAAAAAACAAAGAATTCTAAGTTATAACAAAGTTTTTCATTGATTTTCACTTTCAAATCTACTAGCCAACGTTACAAATGATGTTCATCACCTTTTTAAAGGTTCTCTCCCCCAAAATATTGACCAACCAACCCTCAGCTACCCTTTAAATCTCCTTGTGACCGTTAGATGCAATTCACATTACTTTTACAATTTTGTTAACATCATTGCTACACATTTTGTAATGTTTACATTTGTGACCCCAGGTGGCTCTAAACTAACCAAAAACACCTTGAATGGTCTCATTGGACCTTATTCAACATAGATTGAGACTTTACTCACCCAAACCCTCTAAAACCCATGATTACATATGTTTTTGCATTATGGAGCAATTTGAAATATTTCACCATTATTTCACAAGATAACTCTTCCAAACACCTATTAAGACTAAAATAAGCCTAAATACATTAAAGAGTGGTTTTAATGACCTTATTTAGCATAATAAACTTAAAATATATAACAAAGTCCTAAAGCCTACTTGGAATTAATTTTGAATTTAATGGTGCCCCTGCACCATTTTAAATCCCACCTAACTGTGTGTTAAGGTGGCGATGAACACCCTGCTAAGCACAAGGGATGAGTGGTGCACAATCTAATTTTATTTCATCTAAAACTCACCATCCACTATTAAAAGGTTGGTAGTATTGAACGATATTATGTTCAATGAATCAATATACTATGATATCCACGATGGCCCTTTCATGGCCACAGGTGTTGTAAGCAATTGTTGTATGGTATGGATATATATATAAATTTGTAAACGCATGAATTTTGATATATATGCGACCACTGTTGAATTCCCTATGCTTTCACTAAGTTGAAGCATCGACCATGCTCTATTGTTATACATGTATTTTGGGGTGTTAAATACCATTATGGGATTAAACTCGTGGCTCGATAGATATCTACCACTATTAACAAGCCTCAAGGTATCGATTCCATGTTATAAATGGATGGTAATATGAGTATCGTATCCTCTTGAGGGATGGATTTGATGGGAAAAGTATAATTTTAATTTATAGTGTTCTTTAAATTGAGTGTTTACCTTGATCGAAGAGAACCAACACATGAATACTTAGATTTATAATAGAATGATGGTATAATGTCTCTTGTAATATTGTTTATGGGTGTTGTAATTCAATTATGTTTCATTGATTTGTTTCTTTTTAGTCCTTATGAAAGACAAGTGACTGTGAAATAGATGTTTTCATTTGAATCTAAACAAAGATTAGATAATATCTTAACTTAAGAGAATAATTGATCAAATTGATGTTATTTTTTTTCTTCTCTAAATATGAAAGTATACTTGTATGAAAGGTAATTTTATTTAAATCTTCATAATGTATACGCATATTTCCAATTTATTCATTTCTAGGCATATATGTGAACATGCATAAAGACGCCTTTATGCATGCTCACATACATGCAGTATACCTTATGATTCATTTGGATTATTTTATTCATAGATAATATTAAATCTCTTGCAAATGGAACAAACTGTAAAAACATGGAACAATGTTGAATTGCATATTTTATATATGATGAATAAAGGAATGGTTTACCCAACTTAAATGAATAATGTTTGATTAATTTAATGGAATGATATAAGAATTTAGTGGTAGATTGTAGCACACTAGATTGTTTCTAATAGATGGTATAGAAGGGAGGGATAACCCTTGATATGATAAGATTTAGATTATGGGAATGGGTTCTAGAGAGTGTAGATTTGCTTTTCCAAAGCTAACCTGAGTTGCATCTCATGCAACATGAGCTTGGCCAAGCTTTGTAGTCATTTTATATACATGTACAAAACAAATTGTTATTATTTACATGCTCTTTGTTGTTTTATTTACCTAACGTGAAACTTGCATATTCTAACAATAGATAGAAATACATGAAGTTGGCATAGATTCCACCTTGAAAATTGTATATGTTGATAAGTGTTATGTGCAGGGTCAGGCATTCTTCGAATGACTGAAGAATTTTGAGGAAGAATTGCTTCATGGTTGGGTGGGAAAGCACCTCAATCACATTCTCGTCCACCAGTGGAGGTGAGTTGTCATAGAGGAATCATATTGGAATTCTATATGTATTGTATCATTAATGTAAGAGAATTGAAATCAATGTAACGGAAAGAGAACCTTGTAATTTGAAAATTGACTAAGAGGCATTGAATGCCAAGTCAACTTGTATGTGATTATTGACATTTGGAAATAAATACACTTATACTATCAATTTAATTGGGTAATTTATGAACAAAAATTGCTAAATGGAATTAGTTATGGAATTTGTGTCATAAATTTAATTTTTATAATGTTAATGATAAATTTTGGAATTAAATCTAGTTGGGGCATGTTGCATTTGGTATCAGAACTCAAGGTTTAGCTTTAGGCCTAGGATCCCACGATGACTAAACTAGGAAATAGTAGACCCTTAACTAGATTTGAGATACATAGAGAATGACTAAATCTGAACTAGTTGCAAGAAAAATGGGAAGGTCCAATTCGGGAAGAAAGAAAGGGAAAACCAATAGAGCTATGAAAAATTAAATTTTTATTGAGGAGAATCCCAAAATCCAAAGACCAACCTGAGATTCATGATGAAGAAAATCTAGCAGAAGCCCTCACACATCTTAAGTTAGAGAGAGGAAAAAAGATAGAGGAGACCAAACGAACTCCTAAGACCAATAAACCATATGGATTTAGAGATTGGCTAGTAGGATGTGGACCAAATGCACTACTATTGAATAAGGAGGAGGAGTGCTTGTGTGCACATCATGCCTCACCCAAGAGGGAAGATGTAGATTTGGAGGAACATTGAAGATCATGAGGAATTTCCTCTTTCCGATAATGAGGGAACTGCTTAGAGTAGAGAAAATTTTGTAAATAAAGAAAGTCTTTTGTTGATTAAAGGCATCAAGCTTGAAGGCTTGTCTTGTTGAAATGAACGTGTTTATATTATTTTCTAGGCTTGTATTTTGAGTTTTTTGTATTTCGTAGATGCAATAGCATAAACATAAAAACCTTGTTCTTGAACGCTAAATGTGTCTGTGATGCAGGTTGAGTGTGAGTCACCATGGTGACCATCAGACAAGATGTGGGCAATAGCGGATAGGACATTGAGCCAAGCAAGATGCTAGACCAATTCTTGGAACTCTTCAATTGGCAAGAATCTCAAATGGACCATTTGTAACAAGAGGTTTGAGGGGTGTGGGGGGATTGAAATATTAGGAATGAGGTACTCGACCAAGGAGAAGGGGATCTTAATCAAGGTCAGATTGGGGAAGAATTGGGAAAAGATCTTAAAAAGATAGCACCACTAAAGTTCGATGGCAAGGCCATCAGAGATGGGGTTGAGGCCTCGATCATAGAGATGGAAAAATGTTTTGGGCTTCACAAACTATCAGATCAAACCAAGGCTACTTGGGTAGCATACCAATTGTCTGGAGAAGCAACTACTTGGTGGGACAATGAGAAGGCCGAGGGGAGACTTCCGCAAGAAGGGATTACTTAGGAGTTTTTCCTCAAATATTTAGAAAGAGGTGGCTACCAAAACTTTTATTCGATAAGAAAATGGCTGAATTTTAGAACCTAATCCAAGGAGGCCTAAAAGTAGTTCAATACTAGGAGAAGTTTACCAATTTTCTCAAGTATGTGCTGCAATATCAATTTGATGAGAACTTTCAGATTCAAAAGTTTATATTGGAGTTGAGACCCCACATTGGAGTTGAGGTGGATCTTCACAATCCCCATACTATGGAAAAATATTTTGAGAAGGCCATTAAGCAAGAACATAAGCTACAATAGTTGTCCAATCTTCGTAAAGGACTAGACTCCAAGCCTTGATTCAAAAATAGAAAGTTTCAAAAGGGTGACAGACAAAAGGGAAATATGTCCCACTAAATTTGGAGTTTGAAAAGGGAAGGCGACCCTCAAAATAGGAAAAAGGTAACCAAGGTGGAAGGAATAAAAGGGTTAACAAGGGCAATGATGCCTACAAAAACACCCAGGGGCACTCAAAAGAAGATAAGTCTAGAATTCATAAAGGACCGCATGATGGATGTTACACTTGTGGGGGAGATCATTATGCATATAATTACCCTCAAAAGCCAAGGTCACACAAGGAAGGAAACCAATAGCATACCTCGTAACACAAGTTTCATGTAGTAGTGGATAAAAGGAAAGTAGAGTACCAGGCTCTCTAATTCAATTAACGAGTAAGATTTATAGCTAAACCATTTCTATTTTGATAGATATTGGAGCTACTAAGTGATTCATATAAACTAGAATGATTTCTAAGTTACTTCAACTTGGATATATGGAAGATTCATGGTCTGTTTAGTATGGAAATCGAGTAGAGTGGGAAGTAGATTCATGTTTCTTTTACAGTGAGTTGGAACTCCCCACCTTCATGACCCAAGTTAACCTTTATGTTGCACCATTTGGATCTTATGATTTAATCTTAAGAATCAACCAATTAACTAAGAACAAGGCTATTATAAATTGTGAGGATCTAGGATGGTGAGTTGTTTGGATGACTATGGGAACCTAGTTGAGATACATGGGGTACAACAACCCCTGAAGCTTAGACAAATTTCAGTTATGCAACTTAAGAGAGCTTAGAGGAAGGGTTGTGTCATTTATGATGTGCATGTCAGGGAAGCTAACAATGAGAAACCATACCTTGATGACTATCTAATTCTTAGGGAATTTTGAGATGTGTTTCTCAAACATCTCACCAAGATGCCTTTGAAGCGAGAATTTTATTTCTCCATTGACTTAGTGCTAGGATTCGATCCATAGTTTAAGGCCCCATACAAGATGACCACCATGAAGCTTTATGAATTGAAATCCCAGTCATAAGAATTGTTGTGTAAAGGGATTATTAGACCCATTGTTTTACCTTGGGGATCATTAGTTATCTTTGTGAAAAAGGATGGAACCTTGCATCTATGTATAGATTATCGGATGTTGAACAAGGCAACCATCAAGAATTGCTACCCTCTTCTGGGGATTGATGAATTATTTGATCAGATGAAGGGAGTAACAATATTCTCAAAAATAGATCTTAGTTTTGGCTACCATCAGTTGAGAATAAAGGAGGAGAATATTTTGAAGATGACTTTTCAAATTTAGTATGGGCATTACATGTTTATCATTGTACCCTTTGGGTTGACCAACACAATTGTAGCATTCATGAATCCTATGAACAATGTGTTTCGGGACTGTGTGGATGATTTTGTCATAATATTTATTGATGATGTTATGGTTTATTCCAAGTCTATTGAGGAACACAATTGACACTTAAGGATAGTCTTGTAGCATCTGAGGGAAAATAAGCTTTTTGGAAAGCTATCCAAGTGCTCATTTTATTAGGATAGGGTGCACTACCTAGGCCACATTATCTTAGCTAAGGGAGTATCTATGGACCCTGAGAAGATAAAAGTGATTGCAGAATGGTCAATGCCTTAGAATATGTCAGAGGTGCAAAGTTTTATGGGCCTTGTCAAAGCTGCTATAGAAAATGTGTGCAAGGGTTTTCTAAAATAGCAACCCCAATAACACCTCTTCCAAAGAAAGGAAAGAGGCTTGAGTGGATTGAGAAGTGTGATCAAGCTTTCCAAATCATTAAGGAAAAGCTCATTGCAGCTTTGGTATTAATTATCCCATATCTTAATGGTCAATTTTCAATTATCACAAATGCTTCAAGAGATGGAGTAGGAGTAGTGTTAATGCAAGAAGGGAATGTGGTGGCATATGAGTCTAGGAAGCTGAAACAGCATGAAGTAAACTATGCACCACATGACCTAGAACTAGAAGCTATAGTGAACACCTTACAAATGTGGAGACAATTTATCTTTTGGGAAATCCATTTGAGCCCAAATAGATCACCTAGGATTGAGATGCATTTTTATTCAACCTAACCTTAATGCATGTCAGAGGAGGTGGCTTGAATTCCTCAGCAAGTATGACTTTGGAATTGAGTATATAAAAGGAAAGGAAAATTGAGTGGTGGATGCTCTTAGTAGATGAAGACATCTAGCAAACATGACCTCTATGAGATTCAATTTGAGACAATAGGTGATGCAACACTTACAAGGTGATGAGCATTATGAGAGGGTGAAAAAGGCTCTAGTATAGAATTCGTCAGACCATCGATTGGATGGGTACGAGTTTGAATCAAATGGTATTTTACGATACCAGAGGTGGATGTACATCTAAGATTCTAGAGAACTTCGAAAGTTGGTCCTAGATGAGGTCCACAATACACCATACTCGGGGCACCCCAACGTTACAAAGATGATCATAGAATTGAAAGTCTTGTACTTTTGGCCAAAACTTAGGAAGTACATAGCATAATATATAGCTAGATGCTTAGAGTGTTAGCGATTCAAGGTTGAGCATGTGCATCCAACAAGGCTCCTTTATCCTCACGATATACCTAAGTATAAATGGCAAGTGATCAGTATGGACTTTGTGTAGGGGTTACCTCTAAGAAAGAACAAGCATTATTTTCTTCTGGTAGTTGTCGATAAGTTGACTAAGGTGGCACATTTTATCCCAAGGAACCTTAAGGATGGATCATTGACCTTGGCCAAGAAATTTTTCCAAGAGATCTTTTATTTGCACAGAGTGCCAGAGGCCATTATAGATGACAAAGATACATGGATGACATCAAGGTTTTGGAAAATCTTGAATGTTGTATTAGGGACTAAGTTAAATTTTAGTTTAACCTATCATCCTTAGACTAATGGTCAAATTGAGAGAGTGAATTAGGTTGTAGAATATCTCCTTCGAATGTACTATATGGATCAGCAATACATAAATGGGAAGAGTATCTACCACTAGTAGAATTTTCTTATAACAACTCTCATCATGCATCCTTAGGTATGGTACCTTTTGAGGCTCTGTATGCATGAAAGTGTCATAGTCCCATCAATTGTGACAAATTGGAAGATAGGATCATAGTGGGTCCTAAGATGCTAAAAGAAATGGAAGAGTAGATGAGGCTTATCAAGAGCAGACTAAAGGAGGTAGCAGATAGGCAAAAGAGCTATGTTGGCAGAAAAAGAACCTTTAGACAATTTGCAGTTGGGGACAAGGTATTTCTGAGAGTCAATCCACATAAGAGCTCTATTACCCCCAGGAAGTCATCCAAGCTGGCTTCGAGATATGTGGGCCCGTTTGATGTGTTAGAAGTAATCAACCCAGTTGTATATAGACTTTCTCAACCCCTTGCTCTAGCACGAATCCATAATGTGTTTCATGTTTCTTTGCTAAAACTATACCACCTAGATGTGTCTCATATACTTGATTAGCATTCTTTATAGGTGGAGGATCTAGGAGTGGTGCTAGTGGAGCCCAATAGAATTCTAGATAGATGCAACATCAAGTTGCAAAACATGGACATTCTTCAGTATAGGGTCCATTGGGACTAGTATCATGAGGACAATGCTACTTGGGAAGATGCAGAGGAGATAGAATGCTCCTTCCCTCATTTTCTTTCTTAGATAGACTATTGATGATTATCTTTATATTGTTGCCTAATATTTTGGAATGCTATGATGTTTTTGATTGAAAACAATATGATTGATAAATACATGAAACAATTTTGTTTGATCAAACATCGAGACAATTTATGTTTCTAGTGGGGAAGGATGTCATATCTCAATTTCATTTCTACATTTTAAAAATTAAGGAAAATTGAAATATTTGGAAAATATAATTTTTCATTTTATTTATGGAAATTGATAAAGTGAATTTGATGAAATTGAAAGTGAATATTATGTAGTTTTCTAATTTAAGAAATTTCTTCATGAGATTATCGGTTAAAGGTTTCTGATAAGTGAACAAATGTAAGAATGTGTGTGTAGGAATAGGTTGAAGGATGAGAACTTGATTGAGGTAGGAACACTTAGCCAGATGACCACAGTAAGAAAGAATGCAATCTGGAATATCACACACCATAGTATAATATGGCATTTGCATATGTTTGAAAGATTGACAAATTGCATTTGTACTTGGTGTGAGAACGATAATTAGTGGAAAGAATAAATTAGTGTGTTCTCGTCTCATCTTGTTTGTTTCGAAATTTATATTCAATAAAATGGAATAAGAAACTCAAACCATTTTGTATAAAAAGTAATTGCATTTGCTTGTGTCATAACCCAAATTTTATTTGCATTTAAATTATAATGTGATAAATTGAATTGTTGAAGAAATTCAATATGCTGAATGAAAATTTTGATAGTTTTGAAAAAGTTTGAAAGAAGTTGACCATCATTGACTATGTGATCTTTTGAATTATCTCATAACTTTATCATGATTGAACGTTATTGATGAACTGTGCAAGTGTAAGTGTGTGAAAATGCAAGAAACATGTTGAAGGATGAGAACACGGTTAAAGTAGGATCATTTAGTTGTGCCAAATAGTAAGCTTGATGGAATCTGGGTGCACACATCACAAATGGCTTGATGACTACATTTGAAATTCATATAGGAGATTTTATTAATCTGACTTGAAATGATTCGATGATTGAAGAGGTAGGCTTGTGAAATGAAAATACATGTGAGTTCCTATTTAATTATCTATCTTGATCTTGTGTGTGTTTGAATTTGAAATAAAATGATAGTATGAATTAACATATAAATGAATGTATGTATTTTAGAAAGCTTATCTAAAGGATAAGAAAAACCACTTCATTTAAATATTGATGCTCAAAACAAAATAAAATTTCATTTTTATTTAAATGTCGGTATATGAAACATATAAACATCTATAAAAAACATATATAAATATATATACACATGTATATATATATGTACATACACACACACGCGCGCACACACACACATGCACACACACACACACACACACACACACATATATAAGAACGAACAATATGTGCATATATATAATATACATATATTTATATTTATATTCCTTAAGAATTAGATTGGAATCAAAATTATCACTATCGAATTTATGAAATTAAAATCTAAAATCATGATAAAAATCTCATAAGGTCGTGGTCTAAAACCCAATTTATGGTAAATATTTAAATTTGAAGTATGGGGTAGCTAAAATCAATGCACATTAAAAGATTTGAAATGAATTTTTAGGTGGGGTGCATGGTAAGACATAAAAAAGATACCATTTTGGTAACATATAATCAAGGAAGACTGGAGGAGAACATGAAGCTCAACAATTTCCTGAGGAAAAAGACAAGAGAAAATTGACCCCAAACAGAGGTATTCAATGGATTTTCTTGATATGTTGCATTTTTAGTTAGATACTTTATGAGCAATTTTTGTTCAATATTATCAACAATTATTTTGAATCATGTAGTAAACCTGTAAGATGGTCTTGATATGCAATTTCTTCGATCTAAAATTTATTACTTATGTTGTTGAAGTCCATGTCAGCCACTCTTGCTATACACATACTTTGTGCATGTATCTCTAGCAGCATGGAAGTCGAATATCTTGACATCCTGTAAGTTTAATATTATCGCCATTGTTATTTTACCACTTGCATGTGATAATATTAGTCTTTCACATGGCTATTAGTGAAGCTGATAGCCTCTAAATAGAAATGAAACAATTCATAAATCATTATTACATCCTCTGAGAGTAGGCAACTATTTCTCCACTGCAATCTTATGTTTATGCTATACTCTGTATGAATGAATTCCATTTGGTTAATTGCACCATATGGGTGCTAGAATTGTTTCCTTCGATCTAGGATTGAAGGGTAAATCTATGTTGTTATTTGATGCCTCTCGCATTAAGCAAAGGCTGGGTGTATATCACTCCATTTTTGTTAATGATATTATTTTCATCTTGTTGCTGTGTTTTTCTATGTTGCAGT
The DNA here is from genome assembly GCA_007258455.2 of Sequoia sempervirens. Lineage (NCBI taxonomy): Eukaryota > Viridiplantae > Streptophyta > Pinopsida > Cupressales > Cupressaceae > Sequoia > Sequoia sempervirens. Next base: position 255 of record VDFB02195340.1, on the reverse strand, counting down.
GTTTTTATTATTTCTTGTCACCTCATCCATAGATGTTTCACTCCATCTTTATGTTGGCATGGTTAGCATATAAACCATTGATCTCTACTAATGATATCCTTATTGTCCTTAGACAAATCCAAACCAAGTTGTGGGTCGACATGCATGGCTTGGGCCCCGACACTGTTAAAAATACAAAGCAATAGTTAGTCGTTCCATAGAATGACAGTAATATAATTTGATAAAACGAATGAACAAGGGTTCTTCAAACCCAAG
>VDFB02195338.1:0-16870 GCA_007258455.2 Sequoia sempervirens | reverse complement strand
AGATGACTCACACAACCAGCATATGAGTGCTTAAGGAGCCTCCAAGATGCCACGAAACTCTTCCAGAATGCAGCGCCTAGCCTTGTTGAGCAAATGCATCTCACATAGTAACCTCTTGACTGCTTCAACCCTTCACGTGAATGAGATTTGAATCTGCTGTGTGATATTGGTGCGCCTAGGACAATAATTCAACATGACAACTCCTGGGATTAAAGTGACCACCCAAAACAATCTCTAAGTGTTAGAATCTGCTTCAAAAGCCTCCAGACAAGTCCACGCCTGATGCAGAGCAGGGAGGCAAACCATCCAACAATCACAATATGATCAGATTCAACAACCTTCAATCACCAATATCTCAATTAGGAGTTCTACTCACCAATTACTCACAATTCCTTGTAGGGTTCCAAACTAGTTTTTTTTTCAACAACATGTAGACAAAATCTCAAACCCACAAACCAATGGTCATTTCAAATACCCTTTACCTTCTTACAAAACATATCTCAAAAGCACATTAAGTCACTTTGGACCATCAACCTCAAATCAATGTTGCTACGCTGCCCCAAGACCTCAAATAGGTCACTTTTCCAAAGCAACACCCCTCCAAACTCTCTTCCAAACCTAAATCTCCATTGCATGACCTCTAACAGGTTACAAATAAACAAAATCAACAACTTTTATCAGGGTAATACCCACAAATCCATCCAAACAACAAAAACCCTTGTTTTAGGCTTAACTATGCTTAAACAATGAGGGTTTAGTGAAACTATGCACTCCAAGCCCCCAACCACTCTGCCAAGGCTTCAAACACATCTAATGAGGTCTGCACATGCTTAATAATTCATCTCCCATACTTTCCAATGCTATTTCACCAACCTACCATTCATAGCCATCACTTGTCAACCAAAACCTATGCAAATACACCTAGGGCAGCAACTCAACTCTTCAAAACCTTCATCCCTGCACATGAAACCTACTCTAATATCTAAAACTACTTATTTCCACCCATTCCACCAATCTGTAAGCCATTCTACTAGTGGAATGGGTGTTTATTCCATTTTAAGTGCTTTCAAACCCTTAATTCTGAGTTACAAATCCGCCTACAATAAAATGACTGTAAAAACCCAAAATCTCCATGAAAACTCTTCAAACCTGAACCAAATTGAAGCTACTTCATGTGTCCATCAATTACAATTGCAATTTGGATCAAAAACAAACTGTATGGGGCCGTACAATGGCCTGTAACAGCAATTTACCAGTCATTTCTGAAATATTCGACTTAATTTTTTTCCCCAAAATTAGACACACAAATCAGCAACCAAACACTGATTAGCGTTAGCTCCAAATGCAAATCAGCATGTAAAGTAACTCTAACCAAGAATGTTCACCAAGATCCCAATGTGGGCGAGGTGATAGCATATGGTCAGAGGATCATTAGGAATAAACTGAACTGAAATTACAATTCATCTGCTGATGCAGGCATCCACAAGCAGTGGGAATACTCCACTTATTTAGTGGGTGAGATTATTACATTATTAAGGCGGCAAGCCAGCCATTAAATCCACTCTTCCACTTATTAACGTGGGGGGAATACTGTCCACACAACCACTTATAACGTGGGGGGAAATTACAAACAAGATATATGTTTATTCTAAAACTCAACCACTCAATTGTGGGAGTGTAAAACAGATATAAAATTGCAGCAACTAAAGGAAGAGCTGTTAGTACTACTAACTAGCTTTACAAAGAATAAGAACAGCTGCAAATAGAATAGATAATCTTCCAAGAACATTAAACAGTTAGAGTATCACTTCCTCTAACATTTACAATGATATAAGATGAAGAATTGAAGCTCAAACCAGCATTATATCAAAAACTAACAAGTCTGATATAAAAATCTGCAATCTGGAAATGTCTATCAGCAAATAGCAAACTCATAAAAATGATCACAACTCCTTCTAAATACCTCCGAATAAACTGGAATGTTTTGCAAAGACCTTCTAGGAGGATGGCGCCCAAACTCAAACTACAAAACTGCATCAAAACTCAAGATATTATTCTTGCACGAATCCCAAAGCACTCATGAGATGGTACGGCCTTGTAGAGGGGCGATTTCTCTTGGAAAAATCAAAAACTTGGAATTAAAATCTGAAAACCTCCAAATATGGTCACCATTATCATAGAAATGCAATGATCAAATACCCATAACCAAAATAAATTCATACCAAAAGGTATGCAAAAACCACCGGCTATGTATCTGACAACTTCAAAGCGGAAATTTCATCAAAATCTTCAACTATTGAGCACAATCTGCTAGTTTGATTGAGAAGCAGCAATAATACCAACTAGGTGTTATCTTTCAAACACGAAATTGGATTGGAACTAGGAGGTAAGCATCTCGAAGTATTAAACAGAAGTTGTCATTTAAATGATATCATTAACATAAAAATATTGAATAATCAGCTCTTCAAACAGCGGCAATATATATAAAACTTGTTGGCAAATGAAGCAACAAGCTGCTTCAAATTCCAAGAAGTTGAATCACTTCAACCTTCAAAGGGGCGCCATCTTTTGCCTCTTAAATAATAGCTCTCATTCAACTTCCTCTTTAGGCATCCATTTCATATTGCAACAATAAAGCATTTATTAAATAATTAAATGCTCACTTGACCCCTTTATGTCCCCTTCTTCAAAACAACTTGAAGTCATCAAGCCTAGGCGTAGGGTACAACTTCAAGACATGAAAATTGACTAAGTCTGAAACTCAGTCCAAGGAGATAACCAAAAACAATGCCCAAGCTGCAACTGATGAATTGCTAAAAATAGCAAACTGACAAATGCCAAACTGAACCAAGTTGATGATGATGCTTCTGCCAACAATGAACTTACTAAAAATAGCACAAATGCCAAAAATAGTAAGTTAACTTCAAAACCATCAGAAAGCCAAACTGAACACTGAACTGCAAAGGATTGAATTGCTGCTAGATAGTTACTGCCAAAAGATAGACTTGCTAAAAATAGCAAACTGCTATAAATAGTAAGTCTGCACAACATCCTCTGAACGCCAACTGAACAGATTTTGAAAGAGGAAACCCTAGTATTTCTACTTCAGCTTAGCCTACGGATTTCCGGAAATAGGCTAAATCCAAAAGAAGAGTGTATGGCCAAAATGGGGACATTACAATTTCTGAAAAAAAAGGGTTTTATTTATGGTTTCCACTTCAATACAAGACTCCATAACCAAACTTCAACCCACACACCCTATATTTAAGCCTCACACAACCAAAATCAACTAACAAACTGCCCTCAAACTACCTTTCAAGTTATTTAACCGTTGGTATTCCTAATCTTGCATTTTTGCACTTTTACATGACAACATTTGACAATATTTGCATAATTTGACACCTTTTGCAAAATAAACCATCACCCTAGTTACATTCTAAATGTCCTATTATGACCTGATTTGAATAACAAAAGACTCTAGACACCAAAACCAAACTTTAGACCGACCTTGACCAATCTTGCAAAATTGAACTAACATGGTGCCCCTGCACCAACGCCCTAATCTGACATCAATATTTGAACCGCTCCAAGGTATTTCTTGCAATAGAACCCACGTTTTGGAAGAAGACAGTCTTCCGACTTTGAACACAACAACTCGACTTAGGTGAGTTGCATCCTAATCTTGCAACATCCTGTACACCATCTGAACAACTCTAAGACCAGTCGCCTCCTTCTATTCTCAATTTGGGCGCCTATCACTGCAAAGCCCTTCAATGAAATCAACTCAAATACAAACCCTTATTCTTCTCATCATAGAATCAACTAATTTCCACCTGTTAATGCATCTCAAATAATTCATAAACTTCAATGAAGCTCAGGTAGGAAGCCCGTATGACATCCTCAACTGGGTCAAACTAGGATAGATCGTTGCACTATCAAAACTGGTATCTTAGGGTTTTGAAACCCATAGACATGAAAGCTTTCAAGAAGCTCCTGCACCTGAAGTGAGACAATAATAGTGTCCGGAATGAATCGAATGATTTCTCCTTTTCTCCTTTTGTATTTTTCCATTTCAAAAATAAAGTGACTATATAAAGTCATATTTTAAATATTTCATCAAGTCACTTTATAAACATCAAATAAGTGAGTTTATAATATTTCACTTTATTTGATTAAAATAATCGATTAAAGTCATCCTTTAGCAATATTATTAATTTTCGGGACAACTTAATCAATTAAATTAATTAAGTCACTTAACCATAAATTTGGGGACATTACAGTCCTCCCTTCCCGAAGATTGCTTGTCCTCAAGCAATCCGCAACAGCAGACCAGCCCGACTGCCACAACATCTAATATTTGAGTGACAAACCATTTGTGCCTGTCCACCAACCGCCTGGATCCCAAATGATCCTGGAAAAAACTCTAGCTAGCAACCCATGTATACAGCTGTAACTCCTGACATGGTCAAGCCCTATCACTCTGTGAAGCTAACTGCCCAACAAGTGAACTCCTAGATCCCAAATCTAAAAATCATCTCTATATAAATTGTGCACAGGGATCTCTACCATTTGTTGATCAGTGAATTCTGCAATCCCAAAACTGCTGTGATGAACCTCACACATACACACTATCCATAAACAAACTGGAAGTCCATCAATCTCAGCACCAACTGACTTTTGTTGCACCACTTGTCGTACCCCAAAATTAAAATTTTTGTTACACTTAGATATTTTGAAGAAATGGGTAAAAGTCTTGTCAAATCAGTCAAAAAGGTCAAAATTTGGGTGTGCATGTCTTGCATGAGGGGTTAAAACGCAAAATTTTCAATTTCTGACAATCTAGATCTGCTAAGAGCAGCTTAATCTACAAAACCCAGATCTCAGTTTTTCATCCCTAAATTTTAGGAAAACTGCTATTTTTAGAAATTTTCTAAAATTAGTAACGTTTTCTGGGTTTTTCTGGGTTTCTTTCGAAACAGATATTGGCAAAATTTTCTAAAAATAGAAAGTTGGTCCGACAAGGTCCAAACTGATTTTGATTGGCTCAAAATGCGTCTGCATCAAGCTGGTGCAGTCAGAATCTCAAAATGATGAGTTTTGCCCTACTGGGTCTATTCTGCTTTTTCAGAAGCATTTTGGAGCTCCGAGGTCATCAATGGAGGTCAACCGGCTGCCAGGCGTCAGATCCAACGTTCGAGGTATTCGACAGAAGATGAAATGATGAACATGCACGAAGAACGAGAAAGAAAATTGAAAATTCATGAAAATTTTCTAACACTGGCAAGTTTGGGCACCCTAGTTGAAGAAAGGCGCCCACCTTTTTAGGGCATCAAATGTTAGATTTAGGGTTTTCACCTCCAGTCAAACTTGTTCAGTTCTCTGCCAGCTCCGTGATGGATCCAGCGGTGTAGTTATCAGATTACTCAGTCATCCGGAATTCAGCGACGAACAGGGGAGATGCACACTGAAGTCGAAACGAGGAAAAGTTGAAAATATCAAAATTTGACTAAGTGTTCAGATTTTGGGCGCCCCTGGTGAAGAAGGGCGCCCAGCTTTTTGAAGGGCCTAATTTAGCCGTTAGGGTTCAAGAATATGTTTGATCTTTTCAGTATCTTGCCAGTTTCACGATGCCTGCCTTTGTCAGCACGTCCGACTGTTTAACATTCTGCAGATTCAGATCGAAGACGAAGAGTCTACGAGAATGAGTTTGGGGCGCTCAAAGATGAAAATCATTAAAAATGGCCAGAATGCGGAGGAAGTAGAAGCCCACAGTGAGAAAGAAGAGGCCCAAGTTTCCGAGGTCCCCAACGGATGGTGCGGACAAGTGTCTATGAGATCTCTTCAGGTGTCCAGCTTTCCAGCGAAGGATCTTCGACCAAGTCAATGGGATGTCGCGGTCCTTGAGATAAGCGAGCGGAGGGTCTGGCGAGAGTTGAATTTCAAAGTTCAGGAGCAAACCAAAAAAGGGTAAAAAAAAAAAAATAAGCTAACTCTGGTAAACATGGGCGCCCCCAGCCAAGATGGGCGCCCAAACTTTTAAGGGGATAAAATTTACTTTTTGACAAAGTGTCTCCGAGAAGACCCTTTCTAATATCTTGTCAGCTCCGCGATGAGCATGAGAGGCAGTCAATCCGACGCCCGGATCACCAGATCAAGCGAGATCATCTGTAGAAGAGGAGCTAATGAAGAAATTGAAGATCAGAAAAATGGCTAACACTGTGAAAGTTCGGAGCCCCTCGAAGGAAAAGGCTCCCATGAATTTGAAGGTCAAGATCAAGTTTTTTGCCAAAGGTGCCTCCAGAACTTCTTTCTTAGAATCAGTCAAGCTCCGCCATGAAACCTTCAGCTCGCCTGTCGGATCAATCTGTCAACGGGAAATCAGAGGCGAAGTAGCATGTCAAAATGAAGGAAAGTTGAAAATGTTAAAATTTTGGCTAACACTGGAAGAAGTGGGCGCCCCAGGTGAAGAAGGGCGCCCAAATTCTTATGCCTTAGAGAAATTTTTGAGGTTTTCAAAATTTTCAAAATTTGCAAGTGGAGAATGGCGTCCAAGTTCAAGAAAGCTGAGTTTTAGGGTTTTGGAAATAAAAGCAAAGAAAGCAAAACCTAATCCAAAGCCCTAAAGTCTATTTAACATCATTCTTTCATGTATTTTTCTTTATTTTTGCAGGTAGCATCCAGAGGAGAAAGTTGGAGCAGCAAGTTTGAAGAATTTTTGTGATTCAAGAATCCATCTTTGCTGGTTTTACATCAGATTTTTCAGACCAGCAAGCATAAACTGCTTTTTTTCCGGCACTTGTTCGAAGATCAAATTTTTTCAAGCGAGAAGGCCAAGGCTTTCAATTTTTTACGTCATCACGGGTATTTTTGCCTCTTGAAGAATTTTTCCAGAATTTCATCAAAGTTGCAGCAAGTGCTTTTTATTTTGCGTAATGGAATTGAAAACCTCGGTGCATTCAAAATTTCAACCATCACGGAGTCCTTTCAATCGGTCTTACGAAGAAAACCCATGTCGCGGTTTTTTCAAGAAAGTTCAAAATCTCGGGTTGGCTGCTTTTTCGATCAAACGTCAGGGTTTTGCAAATCCAATCAATTGGGTCCATTTCTAATCTTGTTCTGAACAAAACCCAGATGCCAGCTTTTTTTGGGAAAAATTGAAGAAATTAGGGTTTGCTGCTTTTTTAGGCAAAATTCAAAATTTTCAAAAACGGACGATCACAGAACATCTTGCATCGATATTCTGAACGAAACCCATATCTCAGAAAAATTTCTCAAAAAATTTATCCGTTGGAGCACAAAAATCAGCATTCTAACAATAGAAATTGTTCAAGACTTGACTAAACCAAGGCGAGTTTATAGTCATTCTTCGAGTTTTCCGAAATGGAGTACACTCCTAATGTTTTCAAGTCCAAATCAGTTCTCTTTCACAATTATATCAAAACAGCTGAGACAGACTTGCATCATGTCAGCAGTGTTCAATCTACATGCTAGCCAGAGAAGCGACGCTTGCCAATCAAGACCACAGGACATTTTGAACTCCTCACAGCGTCAATTCCTATATCGGTTGAGCCTTGAGTTCGTAATCGCTTGCATTAAGCATTACAACCGGGCTACTAGGGAGATCTAGTCAGCAGACGGTAGATTGATTTGCAGTCTAAAGCCTGATATGGTCGAAAGGTGTTTTTCCATTCCCCCGTGGCCTGAAAGCGTAACTCTTGCAAGGGATGAATGCGAAAGGATGTGGAATATGCATAAAAGATAATGTAGCAAAGAAGATTACCTGAGAGATGGATGAAAGAAAAAAACATAAAACATTACCCCGAGAATGTCGGTGAGGGAGTTCAGAGCGAGTTGCCATCATCATCACTTGCTCCACTTGAGGGTCAGCACCGAAGGATACCAAGTTCCAACCTTGGATGTTTTATGCCATACCTCACATCATGAAGAAAACTGAATTCTATGATTGGCCTACTTTGATTAGTGACTGCCTACATCAACAAATAATAGAATACTTCCAGTTTCATGTATTCCACATGGTGTCATACTTAGTCTACCTGGTGGCCTATCAAGGTCAATTCAGAGGGTTGAACACCGAGGGATTGTTGAGCGTACAACACATATATAACTATTATCCCCAGTTGGAATTCACAAGGTCGTTGCACCACTACAAAAGGGTGAACGAGGCCTTCTTGATGTACACAGTGCGGGACTTAGACAACGAATTGCACGTCCGCATCTCTTCAGTTGCCAGGGCAGCAATGGCAGACTGGGCAGATTGGTTTATACAGTTTTCTACCTTTACCTATCTCAGGGTCTATGGTTATTCAAGTGCCCCGCTCATGTTGCCAGGTATCAGATGGGAGTCATCTTCGTGGAATTCTTGGCGAGCTCCGTTCTGATGATCTTGAGGAATAGAAAAGAAACCCTCTCTTCCCACTTTCCATTAGGGTTGGGTATTTTATACATCGCGGATGCGGACAATTGGAGAAGACTTAGATAAATTCGGCCTCAAATCTTACAGCGAGAGACGATCATTTGATCCTCATGGTGTCTACGCTGGCCGATTGGAGAAGAACTATAATCACATAGCCGCACTTGAAGATTTTTGGGCTAATTGTGCAGATGAGTTTGAAGTGCGAAGGCGTAGTTACAGCAGGCTAACTCTCCATCAGATGAAAGACTGCTTAAATGAAGATATAGAAGGGCTCTCTGATGATGATGAAGATGTGCTTCTCCCGATGTACACTCAGAAACGAATCGAGGATCAGCCCTTACCACAAGTTAATTGGGCAAACAAGGAATCTCTTTCAGTCAAAGACAGAACAAGACAAGTCATTGAGCATAGTAAGGTTTTCTTAGTGCTTAAAAGGAAGAACTCCATTCCAGTAGCAGAGCCGCCAAGGATAATTCCCTCTTTTTCCAGAGCACAGTCGAAGGGAAAGGGTAAAAGTCAGTCTCAAGATGGCGTCAAAGGTTGTAGATCAAATAAAAATGTAAAAAGAAGGTTGGATTTCTCAGGCATAGTCATACAGGAGCAGCCTACAGTTGATTCAGAAGTTCCTCCTGACGAACCCGTACCTCAAAATGAAGCAGAGGAGCCACCTTCAACACATGTTTCTGTACCTTTGACAGGTTCTACACCGATTCACATTGATCTTGATATCGAAGATGATGAAAAGATTTTAGCAACACCTCCTGAGGAAGTTAGTAAAGATACTACTGTGTCTTGGCTTGAGAACTCCTTAGGAAGGGTTAGGAGAAGGCCTTCATATCAAGTGAGTGTTGATGATCTACGATAACATCTCTCGGGGAACCTCCTAAGAAGAAGGCAAAGCAAGTTCACTGATGGAATCGATATGAAGATAATAGTCATAGAGCTGCAGTGCCCCAGAGACAAACGGGATAGGGGTGAATATGGATGATTTCGTCATGGTCAAGGCTAATCTCGGTAGAAATACGGAACATGGAGATTTGAGTCTCTTCAAAGTTGTATCAGAAAACCTTCAAGAAAATTTGGGCAGGGAAGACAAGAAGCATCCCCTCAAGGCCTGAAAATCAGCAACTTCGAACTTCATTTCTAACATGCGGTTTACAAACAACCGGTTGCTGCCAGTCTTGAGTTACCGACTGATCACCATCGAGTTAAGGTGGTCACTATGTGAGGAAAAGAGACTTAGAGTGGATCGAGAGCTTCATTGTCAGAGGAAGGGAGATCTTGGCACAGATGTTCCAGTTAAGAGAAGGCACTCATAAGCTACGTTAAGGTATCCAAGGATTTGAACAGACACTGGCTGAAGTAAAACCGAGACATGAGATTATCATTACTGATTTAGACACAGCTTACAGTTCAGCAATTTCAAGAGAACACAAGAAACAAATCCTTGCCTAGATGGAGCGTCACGTTTTCAAAGTTAAAACCTATGAGAGGATATCTGAAGAATTCATCGTCTACAGATAAAGGGTGGTTGAAGCTCTTCTTTTTATCAGCGAATTCGTCATAGAGATCCCCTCTCAGTACAATCTTGAAGATGGTTCCTATGTCGGGCTTGAGGAGGTGCAAAATCAGTTCCAGAGTGTTGTTCACAATTGTAGTCCAGTTGGCGGAAGGATAGGCCATATTTCAGTGATGTCAGCAAAGTTCGATAAAGCGGCCAATGAGGTCGAAGATTTCCTGAGATCTATTGCAGATGCTGAAGATATTCTTGAAAAGCGGTGCTTTGCTGTTGATGGCATAGATGCACCAAATTGGGACACAATCTCTAGCTTCCTAGCGGATGTGATCGAGCTTTAAAGCAGCTTTCTTCTAGAAGCTTTTTTTCCCGCTTTCTTTCTATTCTTGGAATAATCCTTATCCATTCTTTGAGGATAGAAAGAAGATAAGATGTAATAGTTGGCGTTTCCCGCTTTTTTTTCTAGGGTTTTATCTTTCTAGATTTAGTAATAAAGCTTGCTTTTTGAGCAAGCCCTAGATTGTGAAAGCAAGGAGATTTTAGGGTTCCCTACCTACGCTTCTCTATAAATAAGAGTCTTTGCTCATTTAGTTTTTAACGTGCTAGTGAGAACAAAAGCGAGCCTATTGTGCCCTTCTATTTGTTGCTCAAGTATTGTTCATTTGTGTTGTGATAAGCAAATTGTTGAGCCTCTTTAGCCAACAAGGAGTTAGTGTGATTGTTGTTTTTATTGTGTTAAGAATAAGTTTGCAAGCCTCTTTAGCTGCAATTTCTTGTTCAAGGCATGTTATAAGTGAGCTTTGTTTCAGATATTTGAGTAATAAAATCATGAGCCTCTTTTGCCTTGGTCCAAAATCTCAGATTTCCGTTATCTATGTTCTACTTTTATGATCTTTATTTCAGCTTTGAAGTGTGTAGGTGTTCGTTGAAAGAGAGATTATTGAAGTATTTTTGTCAGAAAATCTACCTTGTTAATTTCTAACTTCTCTTGCTCTGCTATTACTTGAGAGGTTAGGAACGTCTTTAGTTTAAGTTAGTCGTAGTTGAACTTCTTATATCAGAAAATCTCAGCTGCGGCGTTTGTGTTTAAAAAACCTTGTGCTCTAAGCTGATCAAAAAGATAGGCAACTTAGTTTTAGTTTACTTTCTTTCAAACACCATCAGCAAGAGGGAGCTTCCCCTCCTAATTTGAAGAGCAGTTTATCTGTGCATAGCTGTCCGTTTTCAAATCCGCATTCCAGAGGTGCGAATTTAAATGCCAACACCACTTTAATAACCCCTAGATTCCAATCAACCAAAATCTCAAACTCTCACATCTGTAAACAACTAACTGGAGAGAATGAAGTGAGAGACTTTCCAAACTTGGACTCATCCTTTGAAATCAAAACTATCTCATACCAGAATGAACTTGAACTCCTCTCATTCAACCCACCCCTCTGCACAATCAAATCCTGCATATGTGAGCTGAATGAAAACTAATGAGCACACCTCATAATTCAATCGAGGTGAAACTCTCCTGACTGTGCTAATGGAATACCAGAGTAGTCATGTGTATTCCATCCAATATGGCCATCATCAGAAGAAGACTCACAACTCACAATAGGATGAGTTGCTCCTTTGGGAGTAAGAAGGGTATCATCACGAATGTCATCAACCTCTTGAGAAGAAGCTGGATCAAAACCAAAATCCAACGTGCAAGTCCTAGAAAAACCCATCTTCTGATAAAACTGACCAATGTCAATCTCCAAGGTACCAAAGTGGAGCCTGGTGCTCAAATCTCCCATGTGTACATAGATCAACGCACTAGGCCACCAAATTCCATCGTTGTAACTCAAGCCAGCAACAAGAATGAAACCATAGGTGTCAACATACCCATGCATACTAAGGAAATCCATCAAATATTCAATGCCCATCAAGTAAACATGCCTCCACACACTCCCAAGAAACTAAAAAGTTGGTCAAGAACACGAAAAGTTAGAAAGTGCAATATGAATCCAACTAGGGCAGTCACTAAAACATGATGAATCTATGAATATGAAGTCACCTATCAACAAATAAATCATTGTCATGCGGCATGCCACAAGGAATAGGCTAAAAACCCAAATGTGTAGTGTAGATGTCATCAATACTCACCAAAGATAACTCTTGAGTGGCTGATCCACTATAAGTGTCATCAATAAAATCAATATCTTCATGAATGAATTGATCAGCAACTGCAATTTCAAAACTAGAATACCTTTGCTTATCACCATACATGGAGTGGTGAGTGTCACGAACTTGTTGAAGATGAAGCTTGGCTTGTTGCGCTATCAACTTAGCTTTCGTTGCCTTGTCAAGCCATCCCTCAAACATTTCTTGGGACCTTTTTACCTCAATCACTCCAAATTGTCTAAAATCAATCCCATAATGAGATGCATCATATAAATTACCATGACCAATGCATGCATCTTGTGTACCAATCAAGGTAGAATCAATATCACTCGTTTCCCAATTATTAACAGCTGCAATATCATGAGAAAGTGAGGATATACCATTGTTGTTTAAAATCAGAAAACTAGGACTGAATCTTTCCCCTTTATCCATGCTTCTCAAGTCATCCATGTTAGAGCAAATGAACATACTCTTCGCTGTCCCATCCTTTGTCTCATTCTTTAGTGACTTAAGCACAATATTTTTACCCATGTGAGTAAATTCTAGCACCATCTTGTTGAAGTCTTGGACAAGCCTTCCAAGAGTTTTCAACCATTGAATACCTAACACCACTTCATTTTCCTTAATGTTGATAATATCAACTACAAACTCAGGATTAGAGAAATCCTGCTTCTTGTCATAAATAGAGTGGTGTATGTTATGAGTTTCTTTGGACTGATTTCTTGTTGTTGTTCTAAAGTAAACAAACTCAGTCCTTTTGGAAGAAACAACATCAAAATAGTCATGCTTAACCAATGCATCATGTAAGCTATCATTTGGAAGCTCATTGTCATCAATTTCTCTATGAATAGGGTTTGCAAGTTCATGTAAATGAAAAAGTATAACACTGCTGTCCCCAACTAGAGATTTAGGACTGATTGTACCTTTTATTTCATTACCCTGGGAATTTTTAATGCAAGAGCACACTTGCATACACTTGGCAGCCCAATCTTGTAACATATTAAGTCTTGAAGCTATGACATCCTTATACTCAATCAAAGCATCAACATCATAAGGGTGAGGCATCAACTTACAAATTGATTCATGTTCTTTTCCCACTGCTGTTATAAATTCAAATTGTTAGCAAGTAGAAGTTCCCACCATCACCTCATGCTTATCTATCTTTTCATGAATGTCTACCATGCTATATTTCCTTTCACAACCATCTAGCTTGGATTCATGCTCATGTGATGTCAAAATATTGCTGTCCCATTTTCTAATCCATACCATCACCTCCATAATTGATATGTTTTCCCTTGCTAGCAAACTCTAAGGCGTAGTATGCAAGACAAACCAACAATTATCAAAATGCAAGATCTTCTTAGTAAGAAACCTCTTAGTCCCCCTAATCAGCTCTCTAAAACAAAATGCTTCATATGATCTTAGCAATTGTCCTTCCATTGTAGATGATGCATGCCTAACCATTTTGAGATCAATAATGTTCCATTCCACACAAATGGATATAACACTTGTGGCTGATCCATCAAGGGTGTGACCAATATCAACATCTTTTTGAGCCTTCAAGGGGCTCTCCAAAGAGGAAAGTCATAAACTTCATGATGCAAACTAGACCAAACTGAATTTCCTAAATCATTCCTCCTTCCTTTTTCACACAACTCAACATGCTCTTCTTGTGGGCTTATCTCAAGAAGCTCCTCCTTTGCATGCTCAACTTCTACCCATCCTTCCCTTGGAAGAAATAATGATCGAAGATAGGCTTCTCTCCATCGTCTTGCTCAATCTATATGATTGACTTATTCCCTGATTTCTTTGCATATTCTGGATTTTGTGGTAAGGACAACGTTGTGTTTGAAAGAGAGATCATCATACGCTTTCTCACCACCATATTTTAGTGTTGAAATACCTAGATCCCATGAACTTATGAGCTGATGGTTTGGATCTGAACAAGTATGCTCATTGTGTTTCCCATGAATCGTTGTTTCCTTAAACAAATCACCATTTGAATCAAAAGTGTTGAAGCTAACATGGACATTTTTCTCCATAGGTGTTGTTTGGAAATCAAACTGATATACATTGGACATTGGGAATTATTTCCCAACATCTAAACCATCCTCACTGAAGTGATGTAAAAACTCTTCACTATATGCTAATTTGGAAACTTCAACATACGCAACATCCACACATTCTTCTTTGAAAGAGATAAGGATCTAATGTGCGATTCTCTTTGTCTTCTTGCCTTATCTATCAGATTGCATCTTTTCTTGACCTCTTGTAAGTGTTGTCTTGCTTGGGCAGCAAGCATCTTGGCATTATTAGCTCTTATAGACCATCCATCACACAACCCTCGTGTCCTATTTGTGGTGTCTTCATGTGCATTAACAATACCATCTTCAAGGTCACCCAACTCACAATTTGATTCCTTGCAATTACTATGTAGATTTGGTGAGATAATGCCTTGCTCAATTAATGGATCATCAAAGGAATCCATACCTTCAAGTGCCTGATCAATCTCTACTAATTTGGCAATCTCCATCTCATTGTTGTCATGAAGACTCACAGATACATGGAGTGCTTCTTCTTCCTTATTGTTTTCCTCTGTACTGATAGATTTATTTGCCTTAGGCTTTGCTTTCTTTTTCTTTGCAAACAAAAGATCTAAAATTTTCGGATGTTGTAGAAGCCTAGTCAAATTCTTGTCATAGTTCTGAACGGCCTGCATGAGTTCCACCATGATTTCCTACATAGACTTCATTTCTACCAAAACCAACAATCAGCTGCAGCTGCTAAAGATTAGCGTTAATCACTCGACCAATCAATTTGAAAACTCCAAACCCTCCAGGCTGACAGGATCAAGGCACTAATACCACTGTAAAGACCCTTGGCCAGATATGAGGAATTGAGAATTGTTTTTCAGTTTGAAGTATGTTTATTTTGCTCAACTTGACAAGAATGATAAATGCAGATTACTACAATCAACTAAACATAAACAGTATTGATAACATGAACATGATAATTTCAGACCACCTTAAATCTGCCTCTTGCAACTCAAACTGTTCAGAAATATTTAACAGCAAGTTACAACTTGTAAATGTCTTCAAACCCACTGAATGATGAAGTGATAGCAGATCAAGATAATGGTAATAGAACTTCACTCCCAGAAACTACAAACTCACTTAAGTATGAGACTCAAGTGACTTCAATGCACATCTAGAGATCATGTCAAATAATAAATCTCCTAGTTCAGACTGACATTACATGGTAAGTTGAGGCAGTCGATTTACAATAATTTTCTGAGTATTTAAAGACTCACGATGGGCACTTCAAAATACAAAAATTCTTGCAGCCTTGAGCCTACAACAACAAATATGTATATATTTTAATCTCAAATATTAAATGTCGGCAGAAAATAAGTTTATCTCCAACCTGGGTTCCCACACAAGTCTAAAAGCAGAGACAATAGTTGAAAGTTGATTTTATGCAGAGATGACTCACACGACCAATATATGAGTGCTTAAGGAACCTCCAAGATGCCACGAAACTCTTCAAGAATGCAGCGCCTAGCCTTGTTAGGAAAATGTGTCTCACATAGTGACCTCTTGACTGCTTCAACCCTTCACGTGAATGAGATTCGAATCTACTGTGTGATATTGGTGCGCCTGGGACAAGAATGCAACATGACAACTCCTGGGATTAATGCAACCACCCAAACCAATCTCTAAGTGTTAGAATCTGCTTTAAAAGCCTCCAGACAAGTCCACGCCCTAATCTGATATCAATATCTGAACCGCTCCAAGGTATTTCTTGCAATAGAACCCACGTTTTGGAAGAAGAGATTCTTCCAGCTTTGAACACAACAACTCGACTTAGGTGAGTTGCCTCCTAATCTTGAAATGTCTTGTACACCATCTGAACAACTCTAATACCAGTCGCCTCCTTCTATTCTCAATCTGGGCGCCTATCACTGCAAAGCCCTTCAATGAAATCAACTCAAATACAAACCCTTATTCTTCTCATTATAGAATCGATTGATTTCCACCTATTAATGCATCTCAAATAATTCATAAACTTCAATGAAGCTCAGGTAGGAAGCCTATATGACGTCCTCAACTGGGTATAGCTAGGATAGATCGTTGCACTATCGAAACTGGTATCTTAGGGTTTTGAAACCCAGACATGAAAGCTCTCAAGAAGCTCCTGCACCTGAAGTAAGAAAATAATAATGTCCAGAATGAATCGAATGATTTCTCCTTTTCTCCTTTTGTATTTTTCCCATTCAAAAATAAAGTGACTCTATAAAGTCATATTTTAAATATTTCCTCAAGTCACTTTATAAACATCAAATAAGTGACTTTATAATATTTCACTTTATTTAATTGAAATAATCAATTAAATACATCCTTTAGCAATATTATTAATTTTTGGGACAACTTAATCAATTAAATTAATTAAGTCACTTAACCATAAATTTGGGGACATTATAGATTCCACTTTCATTTCCGTAATTTTGAATTTTAATGATTTGTATGATTAATTCAATGTTTTCAAAGCATTAGGTAATTAGTCATCATGATTGGAATTTTAACACTAGCAAGAGTCTCAAAAAGCCTTCGTAACCTGTTGTACCCAAAACCAAAATTTTTGCTTCACTAAGGCATTTTGCTTAATTGAGTCTTAACCTTGTTAAAGTGATGTCAGAAGGTCATTTTTGGGGTTTTGAAATATGGAGTTGGTGTCAATGTCATGTTAGTCTGTTACTGAAGAGATTTAAG
>VDFB02195337.1:0-12123 GCA_007258455.2 Sequoia sempervirens | reverse complement strand
TTATTAACATGGGAAGGTGTGGCTTCATTGGCGTTAAAGAAGCTCATTGTAATGGAGATTCCAATGTTACACAAAGGAAATTGATTTAGCATATGGTTTGGGAGATAAAATGTATACATTTAAATATATTAACTGTTCATATTATTAGAATGGTTTTTAGTATATTAATGTATATATATGTTGAGATTGTTTTCGTATACATTCACCTAAGAATAAATATGTTTATCAACTCCACTTATATTGCAATAATTTTTACATGTTTGACATATTGCAGGTGAAACACCACAAGGCTATGTGGTGCAATGGTCATAAATTTTGAATCAAAATGTTGGATGACATGAAGAAAACTTGTAATTCTGGTATAACTGCAGTATTTCATGTGACTAATGTTTCATCTAGAAGCGACATACATCTAGAAGTCTCAGAAAATTGATACTATGAGATTTTGGATGATATACTTGAGTGTGACTTTAAGTCCTTCAGATTAATTATGTTCATTGTCCTATGGTACAGGCTACGATTGAATGAAAATGATCCTGAGAGAACTGTTATTGAACATGATAATGGATTTACCATGGTTAATACAAGGTTGATCGAGCGAGCTGGAAATGAGTCCTATGTTCTTCCAAGCCAATGTGAGCAAGTATTTTACTCAGAGGTTCTAAGTAAACCAGGATGGTCATTTTTTGTTACACATGATCCAAGAGGAAGGCTGGTAAAGTATAATGTGGTGGAAGAAGAAGATACCGAAGAACTAGAAAATGATGTAGATGATAACTAGGATCAACAATTAGTTGATGATGTCCTTGATGAAGATGTCGAAGAGGAGGAACTAGATCATGATGATGTAGGAGTTAATGTTCATGAAGATGATATCCGTGTGGATGATGACATTATTGAAACTGATATCGATGGCGATGATGATATGAACAATCCTTACAATGTCAAATCTGGATCAGATGATATAGACAACGAGTTGGATGAAGAAGAAGATCAATGACATTAAAATGTATAAGTTATGCGATTATATTATCTATTTGATATTAATTTTTTGATAAAATTATATTTGACTTATGTGGTTACATAATTAATTCATGATGTTTTTAATTTTTATGCCATTACATAATTAATTTAATGATGTACTTTTTAATGTTTGAAAGGTCAAAAAATTAAAACATTTCAATAGTAATGTTAACAATCTTTAAATTAGTGTGTTTTATGTTTCATGTGATCATAAAAGATTAAAAAGTCAGTTGTAGAGGTGGTTGTTCAGTGGTTAACGTGTATGTTGTTTCTTTTTACAATGTAACCAGGTTTGTCTTCTAATCTACCTATGGAATTTCCAATTCCAATTGAAAGCAGCTCGAAGGACCTGGACCAACTGACGAGGACTTTAAAAGCCTCCTACACTTCGGGCTCTGCAAGACCCAGGAGGGTGATCCCGTAATGTGTTTACAAACTCTACACCATTATTATAAACAACATTAACAATATCAGATGATCTCACTTAATAGCTCAACATGATAAGATAATATCAACTAGAATTGGTTGTTCATAGACAATATCAACTATCTAGAGCATTAGATAACTAAACACAATCCATTGTATAAGATAGTCAATGATTTGGAATTTGTAGCAAACTCAGGGAAAAGACAAACAAATACTGAACTACACTAATAATTACAACTTAGATTAGTGCCATATATCCATTGCAAGAGTCAAATTCATAAGCATCTAGAGGTTTATAAAAAAATTAATACATCACATATAAGATCGATGACAATATTGCATTACAATTTCATCAGTATGCATTCTAACCCAGGACTACTTACCAAATCCTTATACAACACATATCCGCCTATAATCCCATTCAATCATTTTTATTAATTCCTTGAATTAATGCTAAAATAGAATCATACACACCACAACAGAGAGGTGGATAAAACAACCCTTAGTTATTTCATTCAAAGTTCAGATATGCATGTATAATGGAGAGACATGAGCTTGAATTTTCATTTCAACTCAAATGCTAGTACTGTTATACAACATTAAATCTCTATGAACTCAAAACCTGTTACAGAACCACTCAAAACCTAAATTGCATTTCTCTAAAACCACCAGACTTTACAATTCGCTCTACAACTTCACCTAGACTCGACAAAAATTATCTAACTTGCTAACCCGTATTTCTGGCCTTAAAATCCTTCTTATAGAAAATGAAGGAGCAAACAAGTATCAGGCCAGAAAATACACCTGTCACCAGTCAATTGGAGCACCTAGTGATATTCCAAAATTTGTTACAACAACCACCACCTTGAACAATATTCTTGTTCATCATATCAGCTGAGGAATATTGATGCAAAAAACCACAAGAAAACCGCACCGAGAAAGCCGTCAACACAAAACTGGAACCGTTGCAACCGCAACATATGATCTGCCACCTGTTAGTAGTTCACTCCTTTTACTCCTCCTTAGTCAAATATTTAGTTACCCAATTCTGGTACTCATCATCAGTCGGCCAGTCAAAATTAATTACCTCATCCACCTTGGTATTATAAGGTGTGTATTTTACTGCTACCTGATTTGCATCCCTTTCAAAAGATTCAAAAAATGAGCTGGTACTAATGATTTTGTCCATACAGCTCACCAACAAATCATAGTCTGAATCATCACAAATTGAATTGATTTGATCATTGATGGCCTCACTTGCTTGAGCTTGCCATTGTTGAAATGACCTGATTTTCCCTTGGTCATCAATTATATCAGGTAACAATGTGTTACCCCAATCATTGAAATTCTTCACCAGCTCCCTAATCTTCCTACTCAAGTAATCTTGTAAGGTCTGAAAACCTTGCAATGATTTTACTAACACATGAGTAGGCTTTAATGATTGGGACCTATTATTTATATCAAACCTTGAGGCCTTATACATGATATCCAGATCACTGGCCCTAGGGATCCAATTTTTATTTATTGGTATCGCTACTTCATGATCCCTATCAATATTCTTTATTGCTACTAACATCAAAGAATATAAAGAATGTATAGATAGCAATTTTCTATCAACCTTTTCATTTAAATGCCTCAAAATAGTAGTAACAATTTTCTTTTTCTTTAAGAGAGATCCCTCCTTACTTTTGTTTAATGATGCCTGTAATTCATCAATTTTTTGCAAGAGTTGCTTCTTTGTAGGATCGATAGAGCACTCTGTTTCTTCTTCAACTTCCTCTAAAGAAAGGGTGAGGACATGATTCTGACTGGGAGATCCTAGTGTGGAAACAATTGGAGAAGCAGGAGGCACTGACCCTATTGTGGAAGGTAATGTACTGGTTCCTGGAGCACTTGATGTCTCCCCAATATGCATATACCTAAACCTCTCCACTTTAGTTTGCAACTCAACATTTTTCTGCTGCATCTTGCTGTACTCCTTAATCAAAAGGTTATATTTTTCCATTAAGCTCTTCCTTTCAGCTTCCTCCCTATCAACAATCTTTTGGGCCAATTTGGTGACATTCATAGTCAAATTAGTGGCCTCAGTGGTTGAGGTCTCTGAAGCTCTCTTTATTATCAATCC
Organism: Sequoia sempervirens; assembly: GCA_007258455.2. NCBI lineage: Eukaryota > Viridiplantae > Streptophyta > Pinopsida > Cupressales > Cupressaceae > Sequoia > Sequoia sempervirens. The sequence continues at coordinate 8,549 of VDFB02195337.1, read as the reverse complement.
TCCCTTGAAATTTGGAATAATATCAGAAACATCTGGTTTTCTCCCTTGTGGGGCCAATGCCAAAATTTCCAGAGTTTCATATTCCTCACTGAAAGCAGAGTTTTGCAATGCTGCCTTGACCTCTTCTTCAGAGTCTTGAAAGAGATTACTTAGACTTCATAATAGCATTAAAGGCTACTGCATCTGCAATGTCCCATTCAGGCAGAATTAATACACCAACCTGACTCACCAGTTTTCTTCCTTCTTCAAGAGTGATGTTTTTGAATTCTTCCATTAATTCAACTTTTACGTCCTCATCATTCTCCTGGTCTGACCTATCAGGCCTTAGTTCTCTTCTCTGCCTACATTTATCTTGATACTCTTCGGAATTCATCCTCCGTACTAATTGCAAGAATACAAGAGTTTTTACAAATGTATTGTCATCTAGAAACTCCTTGCATGCCTCCATTCTTGCATCTTGTACACTTTTACCTTTCATATCTAAATCAAATAAAACTAATTCAGCTGGCCTAGGAGGGGAAGGCATACCAACTTCCACTTCTTGATTAGTAACAATAATCTCATCCATCAGATCCTCCTATGGTTGATCAACTCTTTGCCTCTTAGGGCTTGGCTCAGATGGTGGTGATGAGGGATTGTCTTCCGGTGATGATTCTAAATCAATAATTTTGATTTCCCTAGGAACTTTGAATTTTGGACTTGGTTGTGGAGGCACTTTCATAATCTGTTTTCCTTTTCTTTCCACTTCTTCTTCATCACTGCTACTATCCTTTTTCCTCCTGTAAATGGGCCACCTTTCTGTAGGCTGGTATGTTGGCCTTTTTTCAATTGGTCTGGCACCTTTCTCTTGTACACCCAGACTCAATTCTAAATTTATGTTTTTTGTCCTCAATGTGCCCATAATTTCCTTGAAGTTTCCCATCAGAAAATCAATTTTCTTATGGTGGGGACTGAACTCCAATAGTGGATCATATTTCGGATCTATTTTTTGCACAACATCTAGTAGCTTACCATAAGCTATCCATTTCTCTTTGTTCAACTCCTGTCTATTCAAATCAAATTCATTTCTAATCAAGTCTTCAGGGAAATTGAACTCATGCACAAATTTTCCAGCTTTTATTCTTTGTCTGAAAAGAACAAAGAAACCCTCGGGATCATGCTGCCGCTTTGGTCCACACCTCAAATTGTAATCATTAAAGAAATTATCAAAATGCGTCTAGCCTCCCTTTGAAAATACAAAATCAGACACCACTGTATAATCTGGGAAAAATGTTCCCTTACCCCTTCTAGTGAGGTTTTCCTCATGAATACAACCTATCTACCACATAACTTCTGCAAATCCCACTCTTGGTTGCACATTGTATGGCAGTATATGAGGGGCTCTCTGAAAACCATATACTCTCAAGACAATGTTGACTGGGTATGGGATAATGTCACCTTAGTTATGGTAAACCTTCAATTTTGGCTTCCTCTCCTTTGGCCTAAGGAAATCATGTAATTCCTCAGGGATCCTAGGTATATTCACCATTAATCTAGCCCTTAATTTGGAAGAAAAACAATTATCAAATTGCACATAACTAGTGCTTTCCTTATTACAAGATAAATATGCATCTCCCATATCTGTACTAGCAATCTTTCTCCATCAATTGATTGCCTTAATTTCATCCTCTTAGAGAAAAAAATCAGCATTCTTAAACAAAAACATATGCATTAGCATAGAATACCAAAATAATTGAGTGTCAGTATCATTTTTTTGCAGCTTTGACAGCCCTTCATGCATCCTCTCAGCCAAGAAAGAAGCGAAGTCATAGGTCACAAAGAAGTTAGGGTGTTGTATTTGCACCCCCATGAACATATAAGCAATGGGCATTACCGTACCAAGACTAAAACCCAAAATTTGACAAAAAGAATAGAAAGTGGCTAGGAAATGGTTTGCAAAACAATTTAATTTGAAAGGTTCCTGGTCACTGGGGCTAAAATGAAATTTTGAACCTCTTGCCTTAGCCAGATGAGGTGGAAGCAACCTTGCTCTAAAAAAAGATTTCAGCTTTGCATACTCCTGCTTCATTTCCTTAAGGTTGATAGGAACCAAGTCTTCACTCAGTTCACTCAAGTCAAAAATATGTTGGACCTCCTCTCTGTTAATGCTCAATAGAACATTTCCATCATTGTCCCTGATTATCCATGTAACATGGTCATATCTTGCAGCCACTGTCCTAAGGAGGTCTACATTAGGGAATACATTTGGTACCACCAGCTTCCCCATATCATACATCCATCCATTTGAAAAAGGGTGAGGTAAATTCCTCTGTTCGTACCACAATCTGAACAATTCCAAGCCAGTGAGGGGAACCCTAGCATCGGAAATGTTGGAGAAATTATACACTAACCCTTCCCCCAGGATTTTCCCTCGCATTAGGACCAATCCCTTCCTCCTATCATTCATTAACAAGGGAAATTGATCTAGGAAATCATCATACAAGTTTTGTTTCAAATATTCAGTCTGGCGAGAATGTTGCTTGGGCAGTGCCATCTCGGACAAACTAGGGCTTCTTTACAACATTATAATTCAAATAGCTAGGACTAACCAGAGATAGAAAATTATAGGAAAAAATACTGCAATTTCTCACAACTATAATTAATCTATAGCCCTAACACATTCATCAACAAGCTCACAGCACATCCAACTAATCCTTTCCCAAATTCAAATGCAAAATGATAAGGAGGCACAGAAAATAAACTCACAGCTTTGTTTGCAGAACTCCCAAATTCTAGCTGCAGAAACTCTCAATTCTACCTTCGGCTTTGAAACTGCTACGTGAAATAGTTGAATGCTTTATGATACAGACCAAGTAGGAAAATTGATTTTATTGTAAATCAAATTATGCTAGCAAGTGTCTCATCTGCCATTAAAGCTCAATATCACGTTGCATGAATGACTCCAACCATATTTGATGCAGATTTAAATTTGAGCCATCGATTCTTCAGCTTGATCAAATCATCAACGGCCACCTTCAAAAAAATATGACACAATTGCCAACACGACGATAAGGGGCCCACCTTACCATACACTATGAAGGAATTCCACGTGGCAGTTTCCTGCTATATCACAATCCTAAAACTTCTGATCACACGATGGTGGGCAACCTTTGATCCTAAGCATCAATGATCTCATTCCTTTAACACAGTCGCCAACCATGTCGTTAACCTTTGAGCAACTTTTTTAGCTAGATTATAACATATTTGTTGATTTAGAACATGTGTGTCTCAAGAACACTTTAGTAATCTGCCCCTTAATACATTTAAAGTCGGCTAGTGTTTCCTTTACTCTTTAGGCTTCATCGGATGAGACATGTGGCGCCCGCCCATGATTTCACAATCAACCCAAGCACCATCATGGGATGGCGGGGAATGACTTAGATCAAATGGCAGTTGGTCAGCGATAGCGTAAATTTGATCCCCTAGATAGGACACGTGGCGCCCGCCCATGATTTTGCGATCCTTCAATTCCCAATCACGGGATGGCGGGCACCGTTGATATCTGTAGGAAATAGATCAATGGAAGCACTAAATCAACCCTTACAAAATAAAACATTCATTAAAAGGAGAAGTGGGAATTACTAGGTGGACGACAAACAACAACATAAGTTGTTTTTTAGTTCCTGCCAGGGAACTATATGCACCACCAGAATTTAACTAGTTATTAATAACTCTTATTTTAACCAATGAGAACTTGAGTAATTTTTTTATTTGAATTGTTCAATTTATTATCAATGTATAGATGCAAATTATATAACAAAATATATTTCAAAAATCAATTCTCTTCAATCTAATTGGTACACAATTTTCACCTGATATAAGCGATTTTGGCGCTTCCATTACTTCCATTAACCTCCATTAAATTGGCATATCATATAGATAATTTTCACTGAGTAATTCTTACTTTCATTCCCTATATCATATTTATTCGATTGAGTTTATAGTCACCTCAACCATTGATTATAATAATCTTTTAAAGATTTCTCATTGCTTTACATTGAAATGAAATATTGATTTACTTTGTTAATGATTTTTTTTAATTTATTTTGTATCTATATTATAATTATAAAATTTAATATTTGAAAAATAAAAATAAAACAATTTTATGAATAAAATATTAGTTCAAAGTCTTTTATTCTAAAATATAATTCAATTATAATTTATTAATGAGAGTTTATAATTTTTTAATGAACATCATTCATTTATTTTTATTATCATCCATATCATAGTTATAAAATTTAAAAAGTTCAAAAATAAAAATTAATTTTTTTTTTACTAAACTATTAGTTCAAAATATTTTATTATGATTTTTTTTATATGTATAATTCAATTTGATTTGAGAATTTATAATTTATTGTGTGTAATCATTTTTAATAGTTATAAATTTTATTAGAGATTAGTAGACTAACATTTATAATATTAAAAGATAATTCTTAATAGAAGAAAAATAAAAAATTATATTTATAGAATAAAAATAAAATAAATTTACATTTTGTTTTATAATTTCACTTTTAACTTTAAATGTATGTTCACTCATTAAGTTGTATTTTTTTTACATTCACATTTTTATTTTAGATGTTTGTTTATAAAATATAAAGATGCATTAAAAATATATTAGAAATATTTTTCTTTATATTAAATAGCATTCATAACATTAAATTAACATAGAATAATTTCACAATATCACTTAACCAATCAAGAAAAATTTAATCATCACTATGCAACATTATTCTCATATCAAACTAACAAATAAACATTGAAAACAAATTTATTTATTTATATTATAACATTCATAACTTAAACCTTTTATACACAATATCAAGTTAATTATAAAAAACACATAAAATTATTTATAAGCAACTTAAAATTTTTAACAACATATAATAGAGTTTAGATTTGTTATATCTCTCATATATCAACATAGGTAAATTTAAAAATATTTTAAATTATATAATTTCAAAAAAAAATTGAATGAATTTATAGAAGATTATTTTTATTAAAGTGATAGAATCTAATCCCAATACTAACATTAATTATAAGTCTAACCATAACCCCAACCCTAAAACTAACACTAATTAACTTCAAACCTAACTCTAATTTTATATCCAACCCTAAACATAACTATGATTATAAAACTAACATTAATGAAACCCTAATTGAACCATAACCCTAACCCTAATACTAACCCTTGCCCCAATTGAACCCTAACACTAACCCCAAGCTCTATCATAGAACCTTAATCTTTACCCCAACCCCAACCCTAATCCTAATAGAATCCTATAACTAATTTTAATTCAAGTCTAACCCTATTTGAACCTTAAACTTAATTGAACTCATGTTTAGGGTTAGGGTTCGACATGTTGGGTGTTGAATTACAGCCATGATTAGGTCAAAATTCAAATAGGATTATGGTTGAGTTTAATTAAGGTCATGTCCACTTAGGGTTAAGGTTCAATTAGTATTCAAATTGGGTTAGGGATCAATTAGGGTTATAATTCAATAAGGGTTTAATTAAGGTTAGGGTTAAGGTTAGTCTTAAATTATGGCTAGGATTGGAGTTAGGGTTCAATTAAGGTAAGGGTTATTGTCTATTTTAGGGTTAGGGTTCAATTAGAGTTCTCTAGGGTTTTGATACAATTAGGGTTATGATTACAGTTCAATTAGTGTTAGAGTTAGGGTTATAATACAAGTTCAATTAGGTTAGGGTCAAGGTTTAATTAGTGTTAGAGTTAGGGTTGCAATAATAAAATTTTCCATAATGATATGGAAAGGAATTCAATTGGATTCATATACAAATGCAAAAATAAGAATTGGTAATTAAGAATTCTCTAGAACTAAAGTTATAACAACAAATAAAATCCTTAGCTTAATCATTTGTTCTTCTTAGGGTTGGGATAAGAATTTAACGGGGCCAACCGAGAGTTAGGAAATAAAACCCTGTGGAGGAAATAAAGTATTAAAATCAAAGTTTGGTTTTAATTTTAATCCGATGATGTAAGCCTAAGCCATTAACTCCAATGGTCATGTCACTGATAGCTTAGCAAAAGCCTTTCATTAAATACTAACCATGCAATGTGTAGGTTTTCCAGATTCAAAGATATGGGAGAAGATCTCGATCATACCCTACCAACTCGCAGACCTAAGGTGTCACCCTATTATTTGGCGCGAGGTCCACAAAAGGCAGATGTGTGTCTTGTATGGAATGTGGGGCCCAATCTCCACTATTTAGCTCATAACCCATGGTTTTAGATCGACAACCAAGATCAAAAGCTAATGTAAATCTCTATTGTTCCCTGCTAGCTTGTAGGAGGAAGATGAAGGTTGGTTAAAAGCCGCGAGGTCAATGAGATTGTGATGTGTGTAACACCCCACTGTGCGAACCCCAAAGGAACTAATAACAACGAAACAATTTTTTTTTTTAGAACATAAGATTGTATCTAAGTATTCCAATATAACCATGTATTAAGTTACACGACTAATTCCATTGGGGTACACGAGGTGGCATTACTATTCTAACCCATAACCAAGACAAAAGATTAAACAATAATTAAACAATTATATAAATCCATTCATTCTCATAACACCATTTAAAATATCCATTAACAGTAACCATATTAATACCATATGCACATATGACAATACATGTAATTATAAAGATATAAAGTGTTACATATTTCGATAGATACAACTCAATATAACCAACTATAACAAGTGATCGTTCTAGAATAATAACATAGCCTGAATATACATTACATCCAAATGATAGTAAAATACAATTGTCTGAACATACATCTCAATAACCACATATACAATTTACAACATGGTCATCCCAACACACGTGGGAGACAATACATCAATGAATACATTACATATGAAGTATAACATACATCTGGTACAAAGAATTACTGGATCATCAACATCCTCCAAAACCCTGTAATAAAAGATACATCTGCAACAGAAAGGGAACCCAACGGGGTGCGAAGCACGTTCCACCCAACCACCCCCGTGTTGGGAGTAGACAAGGAAGGATCCCTGACCAAGCACATCTAAAAATAACACAATACTAACTCTAGATAGACAACTTAACAACAATGACCACATAGAAAACTAAACAAAAAGAAATCCAAAGGCACAACAACAACCACTTCTGAATATAACAACAAGTCACAATCACAACATCAATGAAACTCAAGACATAATATCAAAGACTATTTCCAACAATAACCAAGGACCAATCAATAAATCACTTCCAGAGGACTTTAGTAAAATAACACAAACAAAATGTTAGACGAGAGTGTCATCGCATGGTTTCACATGGATTATCCTGACAACCTACCACAAGGTGCCGCCTCCATCTCTACATGGATTCTCCAGAAAACCAAGTTAAGGTGCCACCTCCGTCTATGGTTCTCCTGACATCCTATCTCAAGGTGCCACTCCATAGGGTTACTCATGCGGCGTCGTTAACCTTTTGTGAAGACAAGGCAACAACCTTGCCAACCACGACCTTCTCGGTCCCCTTTAGTCTGTGATAGCACTAACAAGCGGACGAGGCTTCACAATTATCTTGTTAATGTTTAATCCCCACCCATGGTTTATTACTTAAATTATCACTGATTAATACAACTCTAGGTGGGTTACCCTAACAGCCCCTTTGTGCGCCGGCCCCCACTAGAGCCACTCTCTCTAGACACTCAACACAAAATATCCAACACAACATGATTGAATCAACAAGAAAAAACTAAACCAACAAGGGATCAAACACAAGACTTAACCTTCTCGCCCACAATCACGTGTATAACATTCACAATACGGTACCATCCAAGGGTACATTAACCTCACCATATCCCAACCTCTGGAAGTCTTAAACACAACTAAGGTTCCTATAACTAGAAAAGTTAACTCTAGGGTTTTCCACATGACCTAAACCCCAATCAAGGAAAAATCAAATTAAACTTAAACGAACAATCTCAAACGTGCATAAATCATAGATCGACGCCAAACAAACTACAAACACCATAAATTTTACCAACTTCATCAATCAATAATTCGAGAAAGATTAATTAAATTCTAAAACACACAAGATATTCCTAATTCACACAATAACACTATAACATCATATCTTTTAATTTTTTAACTAATCAATTTATTAATAATCACATAGCATATTCCTGATTTCTTCAATTAAACTATAAAATAATAACTTGTGAAATAGTAAATTTATTTTATAACCATGATATAAATGACCATCCAATATTTATATATATCAAAATCAAACATTAAAACAAAACTCATTAAATAACTTTACTAATTTATATATATATATTTATATTTATATATTAAATATATATATTAATATATATATATATATATAAATATAAATATAAAATAATACAAATCGCACATAAATTTATAAAAAAAAATGAAATTTAAAAATCCTTACAACCACACAGTGGAGGTACTACGCACCTCCCAAGGGAGGTACTGCGTACCTCCCAAGGGAGGCCGCA
>VDFB02195334.1:0-21473 GCA_007258455.2 Sequoia sempervirens | reverse complement strand
ATTAGGCCATGTTAGGTACCCATTTACAATGTAAATGATGAAATCTCTCTCACAAGGTATAGAAAGGAGAAACCTTAATGGGACAAAACTCCTCTCCAAAAGAGAGAAAACAAAACAAAACAAACATGATGTATGGAGGACTCAATGATACCCCCCAAGGAAAACATGCATCATGTATATACAATAAATGACCCCCCCCATAAGAGGAAAGTAGAGAGATAAGTATCCCCCCCATGATGAAGAAGCTCCAATGCTGATGAAGAATGCCTGAAAAAAAAAAGATGACCCAATGTCTACAAGCAACACATCTTCCCTTAGGAAGAAACAATATCATAAGCTGATGATGAAGCCACTCCATGTCCAACTAAAAGGAGGAAGCATGAATGTTCAACATGTATGCCTCTGAAAACAGATGAAGATCCTCCAAGCTTGAGTGAGCCACAACATAATCATGGTCAAACTGAACCAAGAGACATGAAAAATCAAGTGAAGGAGGAGACTCATGAATGTCAATCTCCACAGACAAAGAAGATGGGATAACAGTTGTACTGAAACTATCATCAAAGAGGAGAGAAATCCCCTCAAGTGTGTCCTCCAAATCTGTAGTATGAGACTCCATTAACAAGTTAGAAATCCCTGTCAAATACTCATCCCACAAAGAAAGATCTAAAAAAACTATGATCATCCTGCTGAAGAGAAGCATCAATGACTGAAGAAGTAGGAGGTGGAGGAGTAGGAAGCTTAGCACTAGTTTCTAGAATACCAAAGTGTAGTTGACCAAACTTCTCCTCACTATCATGGTTCACACTCAATGGAGTGTGTGATGCAGTCAAAGGAACATTATCATCTTTTGAAGCAAAATGTGAAAAGGAATATACACGAGATGAGTGATCAGCCATCCCAATAGCAACAATATCCCTAGTCTCCAAGTCCCTTATGTACACTCTATCTGGAGTGAACTCAACTGTTTTACCTTGACCCCCATGAGTAATTTGATAAATAGAAAGGAGATTAGTGGAGAAGGAACACAAAGTACATCATTGAAAGTCCCTTCCCCCATATCAATAGAACCCTTCCCACTTACCTTCATATATGTATTATTACCCATCAATATATGAGGTGAATTACAAGGCTCAAAAGAAGAGAACATGTCCATAGAAGATGTCATATGATGAGATGCCCCTGAATCAAGAAGCCATCTATGAGATGCAAGACTTGTAGAGGCCAAGAGTGCTTGTCCTTTCATCTTGTGTAGCCCAGAAGTAGATCCTGTGTCCTGTGACTGAGATGATGATGATGGAGCTACCGATTAAGATGTTGAAGAAGTACCAGACATTGATGAGGGAAGCTTAATATTATTCTTTTGAAGAAGGTGTGTTAGTTCATCAATCTTCATATTATAACATCTATGCTCATCATGTCCTAATCTTTTACAATATGCACATTTTGACTTCTTCTTTTTAGATGATTCCTCTTTAGAAGAGGATGTAGACTCAGGAGTACTATGTGAAGGAGGATCTTTACCTTGCTCATTAGACTTGGGTGCCTTGTTCTACTTCTTACCTTTGCCACTTGAATCCTTTGTCTCCTTTGCAACAAGAACATGAGATCTAGAAGACTTCAATGTGCCCATGTGTACCAACTTTGCTTGTTCCCTTGTGAGTTGAGCTGCAAATTCATCAAGAGAAGGCATTTTGTATGCATTTCCAAGAGCATCCATTGTAGCATAGAAAGTAGAAACAAACACTGAATAATCAGGACCAAGCTTAGCAAGAATAGAAAGTATCAACTGTTCATCCTCTTTAGTTACCCCACAATTAGATAACTACAATCTAAGATAATTGAGCTTAGAGAAAAAGTCTTGGACATTGTCAAAATCTAAAGGATTAAGACCCATAAGTTCATTCTCCAACTTAAATTTTCTCATCTTATCTGGCTTACCAAAGAGACTCTCTAAAGTATTCCAATCTTCATTAGGATGAGTGCAAGATGCAACATGATATCTAAGATCTGGAGAAATGGACAACTTCAAAGTACCAAGAGCTTCATCCCTTCAATCAAGCCATTTTCTTTTCTCTTTTGCTCCTGCAGGCTCTGGATCTAGACCAAATGTGATTTGTTGTAACTTTGATTTTAACAATAATAACTCCATTTGAGATTTCCACTCATGATAATTATATGGAGTTAAAAGTACAACTTTAGTCAAATCCATGATACAATGAGATATTACAAGGGAAGAACAACAATTTTCCCTCACAATACAAAATATCAACCCCTTTGTCCCAACAAGATTTGCACTTTTTTTTGCAAATTTACAAGAAGGAATCCCAAACTATCAAATCAGCTACAAACTGAAAATATGAAAATCTAGAAACAAATCTGCAAAAAGTGCATGAGTAGATCTGGAGTGCTCTCGAATACCTTTCCGATGCCGCAAATTTGGATAAAATCGGAGATCAGAGCACAAAGATATGAGCTCGGAAGCAAAAAATAATGATCGGGCTTCAACCTGGAAAAAAAGGCACAAAACTGCAAAATCTCTACAAAATATCTGCACCACTAAAAAATTCAGATCTCCACCTCGCCGACGATATTTCGTTTCTAAAAAATAGCCTCCGTATGCGAAAGTTATGATAAAATGAAAAAAAGCCCTATAAATAGGCACTTTGGGGGACAAAACACTACACACGCAGACTAATCTGGTGCAAAATTTCAGCACCTAGGGGCTTAATTTCAGTCATCCATATGACCACTCGGTGTAAAAATTGTAAAAAATGCCACTTAGAGCTGTCTTTACAAAATGGTCGGCCTTTATAACCTTTTAAATAAAGTTTGTAAAAAACTTTTAAATAAAAAAGAGTCAGCCGATTACAAATAAAGATACTGTACCCTCAATGGCGCATTTGTCAGCGACCAGCACCACAGATTTGACAGCCTGCCAAGGATGTACGCTGAAGAACGATGCCGATGAAAGGACTGTCGATGTGGAGTGTTCGTACCTACGAACCAGTTGAATGTCGATGGAATTTGGTCAGCGCCGATTGGAAAGCGTACCAGATCGGCCGATTGAAGGTGGATCATTCACGGAATATGCCGATGACTCCCCAATGTGTGGCGATGATTATTACCCACGTACCGCCAATACAGAAGAAAGTCGGCCAACCATTGAATGCCGATGAGACCCCTGCGATGGTCCCTTGACCAGGCCGATAGCACAGTACTGTCGCTTATGCTGATTGCCAATGAATGCAGATGAGAGGACCCTGTCACAGATCAGACGATTGACAGTGATGGGAAAGAATCGCCGGAGAGGTGACCAAAGGTACCGGCGATGGATCCAACAAATGCTGACCACCATAAATCGTACCCTGCAAGACTCCTACCAATAGTGAATGCACCAATGGTTGACTGGGACCGGAGCTTGGGTGATGTACGCCGATGGACGATGACCAATACTCGCTAAGGGAGCCTACGATGTGACCAATCAACAAGGGTGTGACCACAAACGGGAATACAAGGAGATCTGACCGTGTACCGCCGGGGGACGCAGACCTATTGGAGCGGAATATTCTGCAATATATTCCGATCCAAAACTTTTGACCACAAAAATAAAGCCCGAAATAATAATTTTTCCTGATTAACAAATAAATTTGCCCCAAATTTATGAATAATACCGCAGAAAATATTTAACAAAATATTTTTTAGCTTGCTAGCTTCAAGACTTCTGGATAAACTGTGTGCATATTTTTACATCAATGTTTCGGATCATACTCCATGATCCATCATCAGGATGAAAAGCAGAAAGAGAGAGAAGTGAAAGATGAGATAGCAGACCTGGATAGAAATAGGAGATAGGTAAGGGGATTGGGAAGCACAAAACCCAAAAAACTAATAAGAATAAAAATTCTAAAGTTAAGAGGAAAAGAAATGCCCACCAAGAACAAAGAAGGAAGAAGAATAAAATGAGACAAAAAATATAACAAAGATAACACAAAATTAAAACAAATAAAAGAAGAAAATTAATAAATTAGATAAAAAGATAGAAGATAAAAGCAATGACCACCTAAAGGGGAACAATAAGAGAGACAAGAAATAAAAGAATGAGGAGCAACCAATTAAAAGACAATATTAAAAATAATATTAAAAATGAAACAAAAAGAATAAACAAAAGTGAGAAATAAAGAGAAGCAAAAAATAAGATAATTAAATAAAAGAAAGAAAAAATATAGATTAATTCAAAGAAAACCACGACAAGAGAAACCAATAAAGAAGGATATAAAAGAAGAAAAAAAAGAAAAATTGAAATAAAAAGAGACAAAGAGATGATAACCCCAAATGAGAAAAATAAATCAATGAATACGAATGCTAGAGAAAAAAATAATTATCAATAGGAATAATAAAATAAGATCAACTCAAAAGGCAAAAATAAAAGAAGGATGAAATGAAACAACCAATTAAAATAAAAGAAATATTTATTAATTTAAATTAGATAATTATTGATAATAAACATAAATATATATAAAATAAACCAAAGAGGAAAAAAGAAGGAAAACAAATAAATAACAGGAAAAACTAATTCCAATAAAATCACAAACAAAATAAGGAGAACAAATGACATAAAAAAGATAAAGAACATAAAGATGAAAAAAGTAAACCAAAAAACTAGAGCAACCAGAACAAAGAAAACTGAGTAACTTATTAACGTGAAAAATAAACCTTATAAATGAGACAAGTAAACCTTAAAAACGTAAAACTGCAAAAAAGCACAAAGAAACAAAAGAAGCAAAAAGGAGAGGATAACAAACCTCCAAATTAATATCAAACCAAAAAAAAGAAGAGAAGTCAAACAAGGAAGACAAACTTAAAGAAGATAAATTAAAAATTATAGAATTAATAAAAATGATAAAAGATAAGAGAAAGAAGGAAAAGGAAGAAGAAGAGAGAAGGAGGAGTGCGGCGGGAAGAGAGCCCAAGAGAGGAAGGGGGGGAGGGGGGTGGAGGAGAGGGGGGGAATTAGGAGGAGGGAAAAGAGGAGGGAGAGGAAGGGGGATCAGGATTGACAAGGAGAGACAACATTGAGATTATTTAGGAGGGGTTTCCAGGACAAGCTTAAAGTCCATCCCCCATCTCGGTTGAGGTTGTGGGGATGCTTGTTGATTTCAATGGCTTCTTTAAGTTTCCTCTTAAAGAAGTTATCTTCATTGAAAAGGATTTTGGTGTCTTCCAAGGCAATGTGATGCTTTGTCTTAGAGGAGTGTTCAGCTAAGGCCGATTTCAAGATGCGTTCATGCCTTATGTCAGCACCATGTTCCTTAATTCTTGTGTTGATGGAACGACCTGTTTCCCCGATGTAGGGGATGCCACAAGAACACATCACTTTGTAGACACCGGATTTGAGGAAATGATCTTGAGGGTCTTTGGGGGAAGGAATGTGATTTCTAATTGTGAAAATGGGCTTGAAGGTGCAATTGATACCCTTTTTGACGAGGATTTTAGCAATTTTGTTGGAGACACCTTCAACATAGGGAAGGGTGGCTAGAGGGGCGGAGGGGGGGCAGAAGGGGTTAGGCTTGAGGGTGAGCCTAGCTTTGGCTTGGTTGATGGCCCTATTGATTTGTTTCCTTTTGTAACCATTTAATAAAAATACATGGGTAAGGTGGGCCAATTCATGGTCAAGGTGCTCATCATCACAAATTATGAGAGCTCTAGAAACTAAGGTTTTGAGGACCCCAGCTTTTTGGCTCGGATGATGGTGAGAGGAAGAGTGAAGGTACCAATCAGTGTGGGTGGTACGATTTTTCCAATTTTTTTGTGAAAATTGGAAAAATCATACCACTTGGGAGGCTATCCCAGCTAAGAAAAAAAATTGCCTCAAAAACAACTTTACCCAAATAGGCGAATTTACAGTCAAAATTCGTCTGCGGAAGCTTCTGAACTCAACCATGAAGTTCTTGAAACCCCAATCTGCACCCAGCAAAAATCTTCAAGCCAACACAAACCCTCAGATCTGGAAAGGAATCTGCAACACCTGGAGAGCGCTCTGATACCATGTAGGAGTTAATGGTGACTCCTCAACACCCCCAAGATCAGTTGCGACCAAAACCACTTCCACAAGAGAGAGAATGGTAAGAAAGCTTGCTTCACAATGCAAGATTGATTGATTGTTTGAATACAAATGTACATGAGATGCCTTGCTTATATGGGCAAGGTTGAGAGATAGGAATGAATATGATGTTGACAAATGTCATGATCCTATGACATGAGACAACCAACAACCTAATCACCTAGGAAATGATGCATCCTAGCTAATAAGATAAGTTCTAGATAAGCCAACTAAGACTTCTAGAAGGAATCTTTTACCTAAGTAAACTTAACCATGTGAATATGTCCCCTAATTACCTAGTGAATGAATAAGCTAGGTACAAGACAATTATTCACACCAACACATTGGAAGCCACTCCCCTTCCGGCAACAACAAACCAATAATAACGAAAAATAAAACCACTTGCACAACTACAAAAATCAAAACAAAGTTCAAAGTAAGGCATTAACCTTCCCGCTCTCAAGTTTTAACTTAAACACATGGTGAACATATTGTGCAAGGTTAGCGTCCGTCATAACATATTCAAAATGAAAACCCCAATAACCATTTAAACTAAAGATATTTTTCAAGAGAACAAATCCCTTTAGCCTCTGGAGACTCCTAACATTCACTTAACATGAAATCAAAACCATAGAGCAAACCCACTATCAAGCCCATTCCAAAATCATTCTCGTTGCTACCAAAAGTAGCTAGACCTCAATAAGACGAGCATTAATAAATATTTCAATCAAGAATTCAACCTACATAATAACACCACTTTCAAATGATGATAAACTTCATCCCCCAATCCAATAAGCAACACAACAATTCAACACAATAATTAATCAACCACTACCACTTCGTTCAGACAATGGAGCATGTAATCCAATAATAACCATTGAGATATCTACTTTATTACAAACATCCCTACCAACTAGACGACTCTAAACTTTTGAATTATAACTCAACCCAAGAATAAGCCATTAATACCTATAATCTTCACTTATTTCACATAACAACTAGTTCACTAATGTGATAAAAAGGTACTTGGTGGTTCTATGTCTAGGATACACACAATTAACAAAACATACTATGTTTAAGATTTCCCAAGAAATAATCTAACTCTACATTTAACAATTTCCTCTTATAATTAAATTCAATTAATCTAATCTCTCTCCAATTAATTTTATTATAGACTAACAACACAAAACTCTCATATTGCAATCAAACCATCATTCTATCCAAAATTTCATTATAATTGTGTGCATCAATATATGTTTATATATATTTATAATTTTTCGTATATATATTTACTTATATTATTGTTTCCATATAACAATGTGTCATTTATGAAACATAACATCTATATCCCCATATTGAATAGTAACATACATGTTAATATTTATATATATATTGATTTAGATAATCATAATCTCATATAGAAATTGACAAAACATCCTTATACAAGTAATTACAATATACATATTGCATATTCACTACATAATACAATACAATACATGTGCAATTCCACTCACAAGATAATGTTTGTACCAAATGTGATGTACATTGCAATGACATGAAAAGCTTTTATGAGATTTGCATAAGTGAGTCTTGGAATCTGATAGCATTTTTAGAATTTTCAACTTATAAATCCAATGGTAGCAAGAAGGGCTAAACACCCAGACTCTTGCCACAACCATACGAACAAAAGCTAAGGGAACCTCTGCTCACTCATAAGGGTTTAAATTTTCTTTTGATATTAAATCTTTAAAACCCTTCTTTACCACTACATATTTAGCTAAATTAGCTTCTTTGATATGGAATAACCCACTTAAAGCTACCCTTTTTCCATCCACATTTCTAATACTTTTCCATATGCTTGATGTTTTCCAAGATCTTAGTGGGGGTCATAGTGGTTGCATCAAGGGTTGACAACTGTATCAAGTCTATTGACAATAGATCTGATATATGTGGTCAAGGCACTTAACTACTATTCTAACTCTTCACCCTTCTTTGTGATTGGTTTTGCAATTTCAATACATTGATGACCTGTAGAAGAGTCCATCATCATCCTAGACATTTTTTGAATCTTCTCTGGTTGATGAGTAGCTTGTATCATTTTTGCTATAGCATCAAAATCAGAATCTATTACCTGAGAACGTTTTCCCTTCTTTTCTAATGTTTCCTTCCATGGGAAAGAAAATAATCTTGTTTGAGCATTAGGTGCCAGAGGAGGAAGAGTGGTCCGTGGATTGAAATCAACCAGAGGATTACCTATTGTTTGTTACAAGCAAGCATGAGGAGACAGAGTGGATGATGTAGGAGGAAGAAAAACCAAGTAAACCCATGGCTGAGGTGACTGAGGTGAATCAGGCATCTCCAAGGCAAACTTACGATTTGAAAGTCAGGGAAAAACTAAAGAAGAGCAACGGCGGTTACACCAAGCAGAACTTGCATGGCAAAAGAATAAAGCATCTGCCAGTAGACTGGTTGCAGGAGCATTATATCAGAAGATGGATATTTCCATTCAAGTTGCTACAAACATGACGTTGTATGGTACCAATAAATGATAGCATGGTCCCATTGCATCTCGCCACCATCAAGAATAATACTGGCCAACAAGAAGGATATAGTACCTTATATTCAAATGCATAAATATATATATATGTCAACTGGAGGAAGCTAGGTGAGAACTCGGCTTAGCCACTTCCATTACTATTCACTTTCAACAGAGGTTTAAATAAAAACAAGCATGGTCATTAAAAGGTTCATACCAAGGAAAGGTGCAATGACTATTCTCCACGAGGGTAAGCACAGTATGAGATTCTCAAAAGGATAAACTCAAGAGTGCAACTGATGGGATTCATCAGATTCAGGTTAAAAGATTTAATGAAATTGAATGATAGGATGTACAGAGCTATTTAATGGTAAGACAACAAAGCAATTTAAGGAAATTGATGAACAGAGCAAGAGTGATAGAATGAGAAAAGCTATATAACGAAATCGAGGAGCATTGTTTAGTTTTCTCAGAGATTATTCCCCTTGAACTGCTCATATGTAAGCCATCATGTTATTTCTTGTCAACACACGAAGCAAGGATTAGTTCAACTGGGTCGCCTAATGTCGAGAAGAGCTATATATTGTAGAATATAACCTGGGACTTAGTTCTATTGGTTCCAATTCAGGGACCGAGATTGGAGATCATAAAAGCATCGATTAGTTTATACTTTGTCAATAGATAACTATTATGGAAGCATATCATAAGTTTCGTTTCATGCAGCCGCCATTAAGAGTGTTACAAACCAATAAAATGAAGGAAACTCTTTACAAAGAAGATTTTCAATGATCTAGGCAATGGCTTAAATGTCGACTACATGTCAACATTGTAAGTTTCCTATTCAAAATAATTTTTGATTTCAGCCTACGTACAACAACTTATCAAACACAAGAGTTTCTCATTTACATATAGTTGACAGAGGTTGAAAGTCTCAAAGACATGCATTGATTGAAAATAGAATCGAATTATATTGCATGTTGATAAGGGATAACATCGATATTCATTGCCAAAATTGAATACAGACTTAAACATGTCGCTTTGGCAAACAAACTTAAACATGTCGCTTTGGCAAACAAGAAATGCCACAAGAAGGGCTTCTCATGGAAGGAAAGATCACACACACACACATATATGTATGTAATTGCACGAGAGAGAAGGTTTATGAGTTTTTAAGTAATTGAGTGCATACCTTAATCCACTAGTGATGGAATTGAATCACCTCATTCCAGGGCAGCTGAATCTCGACAATACCCCAAAGCTTCTTCCTTTCCTCTTTCCCCCAAACCCTAGCATTTCATACTCTTAAACCGGTATTGGCCTCCCCCTCCTCCCGCTATCTCTTGAAGTTCTTTTCAAATATTTTAATGAAGACCCCTAAAATCAGCTCCCTCATAACTGCTCCCTTCAAAGCACTCTTTTTCCCTTATCCAAAAGTACTCGTGTCCATTTCAATCCCCTATTTTTTTTCGATTCTTTTCTCCCAAGAATTTGCGGCCTTAGGGTGGGGTCCCATGGAGGGGGGTTTCTTGAAAACTTTCAATGGGTGCTGCTGAGAAATTTTAGGAAATTTTTAAAGGTGGTGACCCCATGAACTTAGTAGAGCAATTCAGCTTAAAATATTAAGCTCCAGATTTTAAGGAAGCTGGTGTTCTCATCAAGTTATTTACTGTGGAGTTTAGCTTAAAATTTAAGTTTCGAAATTTAAGGAAGCTTAAAGGTTGAAAATGATTTACAAATGGCAAATAAAATTGCTAAACTGTAGGAGCAATCTCCAGCCCCACCCCATTTTCACCCCCTCAAATCTGCAGTCCTAAAAGGTAGGAGCTGCTATTCTTCAAGAAAAGATTCCAAATAATCCTGTAGCAATTTTTTTATCAATCCATGAGACCTCCTGTTCCTTAAAAATAGACCCTGCAGCCCTCCCATGGGACCCCACCCTTATAAACCATTTAACCATGTAACGGTTACCCTCTTTGTTACTTTTTTTAAAAGAGTTTAGCGCATGCAGATTAAAATTTCTTTTCATTAATTGTTTTTAATAATTAAATTAATTGATTTTATTATTACAATCTATGTTAATATTTATTTCCAAAGTACTTTTTAATTCGATGATTTATTTTAATACCTTAAATGACCAAAACATTCATCAAATAATTTAAATCAAGTAAACCAAATGCCAAAAACAGTTATCTGACCACACTGAGATGATAAACGACAACACGAATGGAGGGGAACTACAGGTAATGCATCATTTGTTATCGGTGTTTCCAAATATGTCTCTTGGAGACAAATAATGTCTGATGACATTAAATCTTTGTCATGTACAATGTCTTGCTTGTATGGCTGGAAATGACAAGTGTTCAATGTAGATATGGTAATACATGATGTTTGAGTTTTGTAATGTATGTCATTTTGAAGAGTCCACTTGGCTAATGTTTCTAACCATGTCATTTTCTATTTTTACTTCAAATTTTTTTTGCTGTTAGAGGGCTTAACAAAAATAATGTTTCAATTGTTGATGTGCGGGAAAGAGTTGTGTAAGTTAACCCATGTGGGTGTACTCCTAATGGTTCAAATGCAAGGCCATGCATTGTAAGCCCTTGTGATTTATGTATTGTTCGAGCACATGCTAATTGTACTAGAAATTGTCTTCTAACAATATTCTTTTGATGAGCATCTATTTTTAGGATTGGTTTGGCAACTTGGAGTATTGGTACCCATCCAATGTTAATATATGTTTGGCTTAAATGTGATAGTTTTGTAGCTTGAGCTTCTCCTATATGACGATCATTGAATTCAATCCATATAATGTCCATGTCAGCATGTTGTGTATATGTTTTGAATATTCCATCTGATCCATTTACGAGACCATCATGTCTATCATAGTTTCCACCATAAATTTCCACTAATATGTCTTTTTTTGACATAACTTTTTTTGCTAAATTTGTATTATTTTTGAACAATTACATCTACATTAACATAATTATCCTATTCGTCAATTGCATTGATTGTTATTAGTTGTCCAAGTAGTGAAAATATTTTTTTTTGATTGTGTGCATTAACATCTTTTCTCTTGTAAAAGAGAAATGGAAATGTTAGATCAATAGGTGTAGGATGTAAGCATTTGTTATTCAGGTATGCTATTTAACTATCTATTTGAGAGTTTGATCGTATTATGTTAAGAATATCAATGAAGATTTCATCTTTTTGTCTCATAGTTGTTTGTAAGGTATAGCATTTGATGTTAAATTCCCAAAAATTGTATGGAACTAGTTCGGTGTCCAATTTTATAGTTTGAAACATTGGACCATCATGTATAGGTTCTGCTTGATAGAAATCACCACAAAAAATAATGTCTAAAACACCAAAATATTTAGTAGGTGTTTGCACGATGTCAGGCGATCTTTTAGCTATGCAATGCAACAGTCTTGCTCCAACTAATGAGATTTCATTAATAAGGATAATACGCAATTGTTGATTTTCTTTTGTCAATATATCTAATTTATCTAAGCTCAATGGAATAGTAGTGGATTTGTTAAATGGTATGAATAGTGCAAAGTGCAAAGTTGTGCCTCCAATATTGTAAATTGCTTTACCTGTGTATGCAAGTAACAAGCCCTTTATCTTATCTGGGTCACTATCAATAGAGTTATTGTATATACCTAGTAGGCCTTGGTATATAGCTTTGGTAGTGAATGTTTTTCCTATTCTAACACCTCCTTTTAGAAATAAATGCAACGGTTCAAGTAATTTATGTTGTTTTTTATTAGTAAGTCCTTTATTATGGCTTGTTGCTCTTTGTTTAGCATTCTTCGAAAATTGTAATATTCTGTGTTGTCAAATAAGTTTGTGTAGTGTCCCTCCCCGATTCACCCTTTTTGTGAAGTTTGATAAAAGTTATTTTGGGCTATTTGATTTGGATTGTTTGATTTTATGCATTTGGGGGTTATGATGATTTGATGCATTAAAATAAACCATTAAACTAAAGGCATACATTTGATATATAGCTAAATAACAATGTAAATGTATATAAGAAAAGCTAATAATAGAATAAAATATATAAGGGAGAGGGTCCGATGGTGGGTAGGGTAACCTTGAGCGAGGGGTCCACGTCATCAACATCCAAGTCGACTAATTTTTTTTTGCCACGTGCCTTCACTGTCGAGCTGGCATTATGAAATAAAAATTTGGCAAGATTTTGAGCACGCTTTCCAAGGTTTTGGGGCCAATTTCCAAAAACTGCCAAAAAAGATAAAAAATTAGGCATATACCTATCGCGAACATCTATATGACCGATTGTTGTTTGGCACGACGCCAGTACTTGCATATGCATATTCTAGTTAATGCGCATTAACTGCAACACACTCCCCGCCATCGGCCTTAACGCCAACCACCTCGGCATGCACACCATTCGCTTGGTCTTGCATTTTGTTCACCAAACACCCATTATTGAGACATAATTCATTTTCAGGGGTTCCATTGAGAACTAGCTCTAGTTAGGACGGACACTGACAGTGGTGAGGCCATGGCCGAGTGGTGCTGATACAGTTTTCGTGCTTAAAGTGTGTATCTACACCATATTCAGTAAAAGGAAACTATATATCTTCAAGATACGCAGGTGAGGTTGTCTTCCAACCTCACTTAGGCAGTAACTATGCATTGCAAAAATTTTGTATGTTTTTCTTGCGATTTTCTTTTGTTAAATGTGCAAGAAAAAATTGTAATGCTTTCATCGTGTAATGAAGCTTTGTTGCAACTTATTCATGGTCGACTATGTGTATATGTGACTATCCAGATATATATAGGCATATATATGGCCGACTGTTTGTAAATGTGTGTATACACAAATATATATGCATATAAATGTATATATATGCATATATATCTGTGTATACACACATATACACACAATAATGGCCTGCAAATGAAATTTTCCAGCAATACTAGAACTATATAATGTCAGACTGTGTGTATATGTGAGAATACAATTATATATATGCATATATATGGTCGACTGTGTGTATATGTTTGTATATATGCATATTTATATGTCTACACACACATATACACACACACTGCCATAATATATGTGTTTTTTTCATTTTATACCTCTGTAATTGGAATATATGCATATATATGTCTATATACACACATATACACACAGTCCGCCATTCAAATATAGCTTAGTTTGTGTTTTGTACCTTTGTAATTTGCATATGTATAGTGGTAGTATGTGTGTTTCTTAGCTCGACAGTGAAGGCTTGTATGCACATGTATTTTAGCCGCCTCTTTTGACTAATGTTGTGAACCCCTCGCTCAAAAATTCCTGACCCCCATCGTCCACTCTTCCCTGTCCTTCGTCTCTGCTTCAAATATGACTGATTTAGGGAATACAGTCATATCCATTTATAGAATTCTCCT
Source organism: Sequoia sempervirens (assembly GCA_007258455.2). NCBI lineage: Eukaryota > Viridiplantae > Streptophyta > Pinopsida > Cupressales > Cupressaceae > Sequoia > Sequoia sempervirens. The sequence goes on along the minus strand of VDFB02195334.1, from coordinate 7,413 downwards.
TGTCAACTAACCTAATCATTTTATTTTTTTAATTGACTAATCATTTATACGATTTTCTTAGTCAATTTAGTAATCATTTTAATTTTTAATTGACTAAACATTTCTTTTTAAATTGATATAATATTCAACATCTTTCTATTAGACTAAATAATAAAATATTATGTATGCATGTATGCACACATACATACATACTTATACAAACATACCTAAATGTATGTGTGTATAGTATGTATACACACATACATGTATGGATGTGTGTATACATACTATACACACATACATGTATGGATGTGTGTATATACTTATACACACATACATGTATGGATGTGTGTATATACTTATACACACATACATGTATGCATGTGTGTATAGTATGTATACACACATGCATACATGTATGTGTATAGTATGTATACACACATGCATGCATGTATGTGTGTATAGTATGTATACACATGCATGTGTGTATATACTTGTACACATACATGTATGCATGTGTGTATAGTATGTATACACACATGCATACATGTATGTGTGTATAGTATGTATACACATGCATGTGTGTATATACTTATACACATACATGTATGCATGTGTGTATAGTATGTATACACACATGCATACATGTATGTGTGTATAGGATACTATACACACATACATACATACTTTGGCCAAAACATAGGTGCATGCCACCTGATACTATGGACTGTATGATAGTGTTCTAATACTGCCATTATATATATGCAAGTTGCAGGTGTACAATTACATGTTTTGCAATTGTTGTTTGAAGTTATATTTCAGCATGTTGTTACACTATGCACCATTCTTATATATGTTGCATATGCATATGCATATATGCAATTTTTGTATGAAGTTAAATTTCAATATGTTGTTTGAGAAATGGTATTAACATAACTAGGAGTCAGCAGATGGTTAGTATGTTTTGCATTTGTTGTATGATGTTATATTTCAATATGTTGTTACACTATGTACCATTGTTTGATATGTTGCTCATTTCCATTCACCTCAATTAGATGCATGGTTAGTTTGTTCTTCAATTACTATCGATCTTACATGTATGCATTTGTTGTTACACTATGTACAATTGTTTGATATGTTGTTCATTTCGAATCAGCTCAATTAGATGCATGGTTAGTTTGTTCTTCAATTACACTCAATCTTAACATAAGTAGGAGTCAACATATGGTTACTATGTTCTACAATTGTTGTTTGAAGTTATATTTCAGTATGTTGTTACACTATGCACCATTCTTATATATGTTGCATATGCATATGCATATATGCAATTGTTGTACGAAGTTAAATTTCAGTATCCTGTTTGAGAAATGGTATTAACATAACTAGGAGTCAGCATATGGTTAATTTGTCATTCATTTCGAATCAGCTCAATTAGATGCATGGTTAGTTTGTTCTTCAATTACAATCGATCTTACATGTATGCATTTGTTGTTACACTATGTACCAAAGTTAGATATGCATATGCAATATGCATATTGCATCTATGCAAATATGCATATTGCATCTATGCAAATATGCATATTTTCAATATGCATATGCATATATGCAATTGTTGTATGAAGTTAAATTTCAGTATGTTGTTTGAGAAATGGTATTAACATAAGCAGGAGTTAGCATGTGCATGTGCATGTGTATATGTATGTGCATACTGTCAGCAATTTCCTTCTCCATTTACATTTAAATTAGATGAATGGTTAGTTTTTTCATCAATTACACTCCATCTTACATGTATGAATTTCTTGTTACACTATGAAATTCAGTATGCTATTTGAGAAATGGTATTAACATAAGTAGGAGTCCACATATGCATATGTATGTGCATACTGTCAGCAATTGCCTTGTCCATTTACATTTAAATGAGTGGACACCTTGTTAATTTCCATAACCATCCTTTATGCTGTCATGGGAAACTCTCCCTTTAAGCTCTATTATGGTTGAAATATTTCCAACCCATTTGAATACAACATTACCATACATATGTATGCTACACAAAATGATACAACATACTGAATTTTCAAATTAACTTCAAACAACAGAGTCATACACCGTTATGATACATATATGTATAGATTACTATAGATAGATACATCAGTTTCCTCTCGCAAAGATAAATATATACATATGTTTCATATTGCAGAGATAGACAGTAACATGATGGAATATGTTGTCTCTATGGTATCCATACTGATGTTTCAAGTTAGAAACATTCAAAACAAAAAAGTTCAAACATCGTTTCAAATCCATCAAGAAGTTCACAACAAAAAACTAGCAACCAAACATTCAAATCAATCGAAAAATGTAGGAAAACTAAAATTTGATGGCAAGTTGTCTTGTGAGTTGGATGTGGCCTGTGATGGAGAAGGACTCCATGATTGAGTTGGTTGGATTATGCTTGGGGTGGGTGAGGTTTGATAGGCATGTAAGCGAGGACTCCAACTCTCATATGGTTGGCTTCTTGTGGGGCTAGGTGAGTGCGTATAAGAGAGTGACTGAGAAGGACTCCAACTCTAAAATGTTTGGCTGGTAGCTTGGGTAGGTGATGGACAATATTGGGGGCATTGAATAGATATGAAATCTGTGAAGATCCTATGGTGGTCAGGCAAGGGATTTAGAGGGTTGTTGAATCGCCTCTCCTTTGCACCATTTGATTATGCCTTCTCCAACTCTTTTTCCCTTTTTGCGGCTTCCTTTTCTCTCCGTTGGTCCTCCCTTCTTTTGTCCTTCTCCTTCTTTTGCAGCTCCTTTTTAGCCTTTGCTGCTACTCGTTGCTTTTCCTTTTCAATTCTCATAAGACTTTTCGCCTCCAATTCTACAATCCTTTCTATCATGTGCTCTACAAGCTGTTGCTTCTTCCTCAATTTCAATTCTTCTAGTTCCTTCTTCTTTTCCTCTTGTTCACTTAGCATTGCCATGAAGTCATCAGCAGTTAGGAGTTGGAATCCTCTTTGCAACTTGATCCCACGGTCAGCTACCTTATTAGACTTGTCTTCCACCACATGACCTGGTAGCTTCAAGAATTGTGAGATGAGTGAAGTTTGTTGGCCTCCCAAAGGTTCAATCAAATCGGCATTATTTGTTTCTGGCATCTCACTATCTATAGCATCTATTCTATCTCCTAACTGCTCACTGTCACTGTCTCCACAATCAGCATAGAAATGTACTAACGTATTGGGACCCATGCAATGCAGTGGGGATGGCATTGAAAGACTCTGTTCTTCGTCCACATGCATATCCATAGCAAGATTGGCAGCACCATTAAAGAGCCAGGAGGGCTGCTCAGGTGGAGTTGGCAGGGAAAGAGATATGTCTCCAATAGTACTCTGGTCTCTCAATACTGTTGGTTCAAGTCATTCATTGGAATCTGAAACAACAAATTCATACATGTAAGTTTGAGAGTATTTGAAGAACAAATGAATCCAATCCATGTAATTTAAATGAAAATAGAGAAGGCAATTGCTGATAGTATCCACAACCATATGCATATGCTGACTCTTACTTATGATAATCCCATTTCTCAAACAGCATACTAAATTTTATCTTCATACAACATATGCATATGCTGACTCTTACTTATGATAATACCATTTCTCAAACATCATACTGAATTTTATCTTCATACAACAATTGCATATATGCATATGCATATTGCATATTGCATATGCTGACTCCTACTTATGTTAATACCATTTCTCAAAACAGCATACTGAAATTTAACTTCATACAACATATGCATATATGCAATGCATATGCATATTGCATATATGCATATATAACTTCATATGACAAATGCAGAACATAGTGTAACAACAAATGCATACATGTAAGATCGACTATAATTGAAGAACAAACTAAGCATACATCTAATTGAGCTGATTGGAAATGAGCAACATATCAAACAATGGTACATAGTGTAACAACATATTGAAATATGACATCATACAACAAATGCAGAACATACTAACCATATGTTGACTCCTAGTTATGTTAATATCATTTCTCAAATAGCATACTGAAATTTAACTTCATACAACAATTGCATATAAAATATGCATATGCAGATTTGCATATATATGCATCTAAAAATGGTGCATAGTGTAACAACAAATGCAGAACATACTAACCATATGCTGACTCCTAGTTATGTTAATACCATTTCTCAAATAGCATACTGAAATTTAACTTCATACAACAATTGCATATAAAATATGCATATTGCAAATATGCATATGCAGATTTGCATATATATGCATCTAAAAATGGTGCATAGTGTAACAACAAATGCATACATGTAAGATCAATTGTAATTGCAGAACAAACTAACCATACATCTAATTGAGTTGATTCGAAATAAGCAACATATCAAACAATGGTACATAGTGTAACAACATACTGAAATATAACTTCATACAAAAAATGCAGAACATACTAACCATTCATCCCATTTTGTTGATCTCCAACTTCTACAGTTCCAACATTAGACTCACCCTCAGTGACTACCAAACCATTGTTGGAAAGGCTTAGAATGTTTGTAGCAGCTAATGCTTCCTCAAGGGCAGCAAAGTGGAATGTCTCGCTAACCCTCATGTCATTATCCAAAGCATTTCGATCAAATGGCCAAATACCTGTCCTCTTGAAGCCAGCTGTAATGTTTGAAAAATTCAATGACTTTTGAAAAGCTAGGCTGCCAAGTGTAGCCAATTTTTCCCTTCTTATCTCCAAATTTGGATGTCTAATGGTCCAATTTGTTCTTTCCTTTTTCAAGTTACACTTGAAAGACGAGAAAACACTCACATCAAGAGGTTGCAACTTGTGTGATGTGTGGGCGGGTAGGGTGAGCAAGTCAATACCAAGCTCCCTTGCTTTGGTAATGGTAGAGAAGGCTACATGGCTGCCATGCCCATCAAATATCAAGAGGTGTCTATGGGTGGGTGAGCAACCCCCAGGTACTTGCATAGCAAAGAACTTGAGCCATTTGATAAATAGCACTTTCATCATCCATGCGTGAGGTTGAACAACCATCAATGCTCCTGGCTCACAGTTGGCTATGTAGTTTTGCACATTTTTTTTGCTCTTGAACAAATAAAAACCTGGAAGTTTTTGACCTGCAGCGTTTACACATGCTAGAATAGTGATCCACTCCTAGCTCTTTGGGATAATGTAAGCAACACTTCTCATGCCTTTCATGGCAAGCACCTTCATGTTACCATTCCAGCCAGCTTGCAACCCTGTCTCATCACAGTTCCAAATCCTCTATGGTCCATAGTTCCCTCCTGCATATGCCTTCTCCAAAGTGTCATAGAAAGCACTTACAACCGGTTGCCTCAAATTTATAGCACGGTCTCTATCTTGACCTTGGGTTGTTCTCAAGCAGAGATTAGGATGCCTTCTTTTGAATCCTGTCCACCATGACTTGCCAGGAAGCCCATTCTTGAAGGGATTATTCCTTGTTTTGCATATTTGGGCCACTTCCCTTTTTAGATTAATGATCTCCAAACCTTGGCCAATAGCAGCCATCTCCTTGCACCATTCAATGATCAATGACTCTTCCTCCTCAGTTAGGACTATTGGGGGCCCTTTCCTTTTTGTAGTGGTTATACCACCTAGCCAATTGGACAATGTTGAGGTAGGAATACCCCACTTTTTTGCTGCACCTCTAGTTGACCAGCCATAGTCTTCGACATCTTCAAGGGCATGGTCCATGTCAGCCTGGGTCCATTCATGCCTCAGTGCAACCTTTTTGGTTGATACAACTGGGTTAGCTTGCACTATAGATTCGGTTGGTTGTTCCAAAACAATTTCTACCTCCTCCTCACTACTTGGTTCTTCAGTTCGGTGGTGAACATGAATGACAACATCCTCCTCATCGCTATGTGGTAGATGCACACCTCTCTTGTGTGCGGGCATAGTTGTCCAGCTCCGCTTTTGTGGAGGCTTCCTCCTTGAAGATCGCTTGATATTTGTTTGCGCATTTATCTTCCTCTGTATCGAACCAACAGAGTGATTAGTAAACAACATACACTTAATATTGAAAATAATGATACCGACTGAAACAACGAATCCATACATTTACTATTGACTGTAATTGAAGAACAAGCTAACCATGCATATAATTGACACATCATTATGATACACATATAGGAACTTGCAACAACAACATGATACAAAAATTTATATCTTCTAACAGCTTTGCAAGATAGTCAAGGGTTTCAAATATTTCTATCATATTGTTGTTTTCAGTTGTGTTAATGTTTCATAATGCTGTTGAGATATTCTTCACATACTGTCAATACAATTGAAGAACAGACAAAGCATACATCTAATTAAGCTGAATGTAACCAATGGTGGGTAGGGTAACTTTGAGCGAGGGGTCCACGTCATCAGCGTCCGAGTCGAATAATTTTTTTTTGCCACGTGCCTTCACTGTCGAGTTGGCATTATGCAACTTTTATATATGTATGTATATATCTATCTGAGTTCTAACTGCATGCACTGCAGGGCAAGAGTGTTTTGATGTGGCATAAATATCAACCCCTCTCCCTTACAACTAACTTTGATAATGGTTGAGTCCTATTGATGTTAGTACCATTTCTCAAACAACATAGTAACATAAGTAGGAGTTAGCCATTATGACAGTTGACTGTAAGGGATAGGGGCCGATATTTATAGTCACTTTAATTGAACAAACAAAGCATACATCTAATTAGGTTCAATGTAAATGAGGACATACATATAGTCACTTTGCAGAGATAGATAGATACTTAATTTGAATGTGAATGAACAAGGTATAAATTGAATGTACATACCTATATTTGGTGATGAATCGTATAGTAATATATAAATTTGACTATGCAATATATATATATATATATATATATATATATATATATATGCAGAGATAGATAGATACCTAATTTGAATGTAAATGAACAAGGTATAAATTGAATGTAGATACCTATATTTGTTGATCAACTGTTCAATAATATATTAATTTCAATTTGCAAAATAGAAATATACATACCTTGTTAATTTACATTCAAATTAGGTTATCTATCTATCTCTCTGCAAATATATATATATATATATTTCCCACCACCCTATACATTGTCATGAATACCTATATTTGGTGATGAACCGTACAGTAATATATAAATTTGACTATGCAATATATATATATATATGCAGAGATAGATAGATACCTAATTTGAATGTAAATGAACAAGGTATAAATTGAATGTAGATACCTATATTTTTTGATCAACTGTTCAGTAATATATTAATTTCAAATTGCAAAATATAAATATACATACCTTGTTAATTTACATTCAAATTAGGTTATCTATCTATCTCTCTACAAATATATATATATATATATAT
>VDFB02195333.1:0-18271 GCA_007258455.2 Sequoia sempervirens | reverse complement strand
ATGAAGGAGTGATAAAGAAAGACATAGGGAGGGAGGGGGTTAGTGAGGGGAGAGAAGGGGAGAGATAGAGAGGTGAGGTAGAGAGAAGAAGAGAGAGAGAGGGAGAGGGAGAGGAGGTGGGAAGGAGAGGTAAATATGGGAGAGAGAAGCATGAAAGAGAGGTAGGTGCCACCATAAACACTAGGCCCTAAACCCTAGACCATAAGCCCTAAAATCTAAATAATATTCGCTAAACCATAAACCATAAACACTAAACCCTAAAACCTAACATTAATAATTTTTAATACCAAAACCTTAAAAATAAATTTAATCCCTAAACCCTTAATCGTAAACCCTAAAACCTAAACCCTAAACCATAAATCCTAAGCCCTAAACCCTAAACACTATTCTCTAAACCCTAAAACCTAACCTTAATAATTTAACACTATTTTTATAAAAAAATCACTAAAATCTCCATCAAATAACCTAAACCCTACACTATGAATTATATATATATATATATATATATATATAGAGAGAGAGAGAGAGAGAGAGAGAGAGAGAGACGTGGAAAAAAAAAGGGAGGGAGGGTAGGAGGTAGAGAGGTGAGAGAGAGAGAGAAGAAAAGAGGTTAGCACAGACTCTGAGGGGGCAAACTAGCCCTAAGTGGCAATAAAAATTCAAAGACAATTACACAACCCGACATAAAAAAATTGAATAGTCTATTATTAATATAATTTGAAAATATGTAAAAATAGAATTTGTAGCAAATTGAATGTAGTTTCAAAGTTATTAGTCCTTTTGGCAAAATCTATTTGGTGAAAATTTGAAATTTTAATGCGAGTAATATATATCTTCAAGAAATAAATAAAAGGTGTGTTTGTCCGACTAATTCTAATGGGGAGAAAAAATAAATATTTTAATCTAAATATTTAAATATAAGTAGAGGACACATTCTTGGACGTGACACATATTTTATTTATTTATTTGCAAGTAAATATTTAGTTATGAATTTTCTAGTAGGAATTTTTAAATATTAAAAAACCATTTGTCTAGTCAGCCTAACTTGGTCAAAAAATTATGATTTTTTTTTTTAAACTATATTTTATGAATCATAGTGTGTGACACATCTTTTGGATTCAAAAAATGTTTAATCGTTTAAAAGTTATAGATGTTTTTCAATTAGCCTATCAATTAGGACTTTAGTCAGAATGTATGTAGAAAATCAATAATAATTATCTATTTAATTCCAAATAAGACATATCTTATATTTTTGGAAAGCTGAAAATTTTCTCTATAAACCCTTTTTGTTTCATCAAATTTGGATAAAAAAGTCGTCAGCCACTTTTATGTCATATCGCCACCTTTTGGCCCCCCATGATCTTGCACACCCAAGAGAGAGAGAGGGGAAGGGAGGAGTGAGGGAGGGAGAGGTAGAGATGGAAGGAAGGAGGGAGGGAGAGGTAAATATGGGAGAGAGATGTATTTTCCACATTAGCCCTCCATCATCAATTGTAAATCCTAAACCCTAAACCTTAATCCCTAAAATCTAAACACTATATGCTAAGTAGGGAGAGAGAGAGAGAGAGAGAGAGAGAGAGAGAGAGAGAGAGAGAGAGAGAGAGAGAGAGAGAGAGAGAGAGAGAGAGAGAGAGAGAGAGAGAGAGAGAGAGAGAGAGAGAGAGAGAGAGAGAGAGAGAGAGAGAGAGAGAGAGAAGGAAGGAGGGAAGGAGGGACAAACACACACACACAAAGAAAAGATAGATGAGATGTAGAGAGAGAGAGGTAAGTAGGAAGTAGAGAATGAAGGAGGATAAAGAAAGACATAGGGAGGGGAGGGGGTTAGTGAGGGGAGATAGAGGTGAGGTAGAGAGAAGAAGAGAGAGAGAGGGAGAGGGGAGAGGTGTGGAAGGAGAGGTAACATGGGAGAGAAGCATGAAAGAGAGGAAAGCCACCATAAACATCAGGCCCTAAAACCCTAGACCATAAGCCCTAAAATCTAAATAATATTCTGCTAAAACCATAAACCATGCAAACACTAAACCCTAAAACTAACATTAATAATACCTTAATACTAAAACCTTAAAACAATTCTAATCCCTAAACCCTTAATCGTGAAACCCTAAACCTAAACTCTAAACCTACAAATCCTAAGCTCCTAAACCCTAAACACTATTCTCTAAACCCTAAAACCTAACCTTAATAATAAATACCATTTTTATAAAAAATCACTAAAATCTCCATCAAATAACCTAAACCCTACACTATGAATTTATATATATATATATATATAGAGAGAGAGAGAGAGAGAGAGAGGAGAGAGAGAGAGAGAGAGAGAGAGAGAGAGAGAGAGAGAGATGTGGAAAAAAAAAGGGAGGGAGGGTAGGAGGTAGAGAGGTGAGAGAGAGAGAAGAAAAGAGGGTTAGTACAGGATCATGAGGGGGCAAACTAGGCCCCTAAGTGGCAATAAAAATTCAGAAAGACAATTACACAACCTGACATAAAAAATTGAATAGTCTATTAATATAATTTGAAAAAATATGTAAAAATAGAATTTGTAGCAAATTGAATGTAGTTTCAAAGTTATTAGTCCTTTTTGGAAAAAAAGTAAATCTATTTGGTGAAAATTTGAAATTTCAATGCAGTAGTACTAAATTTTCAAGAAAAAAATTAAAAAACAGGTGTTTTTCCTGCCACCCTAATGGGGAGAAAAAATAAATATTTTATATTCTAAATATTTCAATATAAGTAGAGGACACATTCCTGGATGTGACACATTTTTTTGTAATTTATTTGTAAGTAAATATTTAGTTATGAATTTTCTAGTAGGAATTTTAAAAAATCTTAAAAAACCATTTGTTCGGCTAGCCTAACTTGGTAAAAAAATTGTGAAATTTAATTTTTTTTTTTTTTAAACTATAATTTGTGAAGCATAGTATGCGACACATATTTTGGATTCAAAAAATGTTTAATCAAGCAAGCGGTAGATGTTTTTCAATTAGCCTATCAATTAGGACTTTAGTCAGAATGTATGTAGAAAATCAATAATAATTATCTATTTAATTCCAAATAAGACATATCTTATATTTTTGGAAAGCTGAAAATTTTCTCTATAAACCCTTTTTGTTTCATCAAATTTGGATAAAAAAGTCGTCAGCCACTTTTATGTCATATCGCCACCTTTTGGCCCCCCATGATCTTGCCCACCCAAGAGAGAGAGAGGGGAAGGGAGGAGTGAGGGAGGGAGAGGTAGAGATGGAAGGAAGGAGGGAGGGAGAGGTAAATATGGGAGAGAGATGTATTTTCCACATTAGCCCTCCATCATCAATTGTAAATCCTAAACCCTAAACCTTAATCCCTGCAAAATCTAAACACCATATGCTAAGTAGGAGAGAGAGAGAGAGAGAGAGAGAGAGAGAGAGAGAGAGAGAGAGAGAGAGAGAGAGAGAGAGAGAGAGAAGGAAGGGAGGGAAGGAGGGACAAACACACACACACAAAGAAAGATAGATGGAGATGTAGAGAGAGAGAGAGGTAAGTAGAAGTAGAGAATGAAGGAGTGATAAAGAAAGACATAGGGAGGGAGGGGGTTAGTGAGGGGAGAGATAGAGAGGTGAGGTAGAGAGAAGAAGAGAGAGAGAGGGAGAGGGAGAGGAGGTGGGAAGGAGAGGTAAATATGGGAGAGAGAAGCATGAAAGAGAGGTAGGTGCCACCATAAACACTAGGCCCTAAACCCTAGACCATAAGCCCTAAAATCTAAATAATATTCGCTAAACCATAAACCATAAACACTAAACCCTAAAACCTAACATTAATAATTTTTAATACTAAAACCTTAAAAATAAATTTAATCCCTAAACCCTTAATCGTAAACCCTAAAACCTAAACCCTAAACCATAAATCCTAAGCCCTAAACCCTAAACACTATTCTCTAAACCCTAAAACCTAACCTTAATAATTTAACACTATTTTTTAAAAAAAAAATCACTAAAATTCCATCAAATAACCTGCTAAACCCTACACTCATGAATTATATATATATATATATATATATATATATATATATATATATATATATATATAGAGAGAGAGAGAGAGAGAGAGAGAGAGAGAGAGAGAGACGTGGAAAAAAAAAGGGAGGGAGGGTAGGAGGTAGAGAGGTGAGAGAGAGAGAGAAGAAAAGAGGGTTAGTACAGGATCATGGGGGGGCAAACTAGGCCCCTAAGTGGCAATAAAAATTCAGAAAGACAATTACACAACCTGACATAAAAAATTGAATAGTCTATTAATATAATTTGAAAAATATGTAAAAATAGAATTTGTAGCAAATTGAATGTAGTTTCAAAGCTATTAGTCCTTTTTTGGAAAAAAAGTAAATCTATTTGGTGAAAATTTGAAATTTTAATGCAGTATTACTATATCTTCAAGAAATAAATAAAAAGCAGGTGTTTGTCCGACCACCCTAATGGGGAGAAAAAATAAATATTTTAATCTAAATATTTAAATATAAGTAGAGGACACATTCTTGGACGTGACACATATTTTATTTATTTATTTGCAAGTAAATATTTAGTTATGAATTTTCTAGTAGGAATTTTTAAATATTAAAAAACCATTTGTCTAGTCAGCCTAACTTGGTCAAAAAATTATGATTTTTTTTTTAAAACTATATTTTATGAATCATAGTGTGTGACACATCTTTTGGATTCAAAAAATGTTTAATCGTTTAAAAGTTATAGATGTTTTTCAATTAGCCTATCAATTAGGACTTTAGTCATAATGTATGTAGAAAATCAATAATAATTATCTATTTAATTCCAAATAAGACATATCTTATATTTTTGGAAAGCTTAAAATTTTCTCTATAAACCCTTTTTGTTTCATCAAATTTGGATAAAAAAGTCGTCAGCCACTTTTATGTCATATCGCCACCTTTTGGCCCCCCATGATCTTGCACACCCAAGAGAGAGAGAGGGGAAGGGAGGAGGAGGGAGGGAGAGGTAGAGATGGAAGGAAGGAGGGAGGAGGTAACATGGGAGAGAGATGTATTTTCCACATTAGCCTCCATCATCAATTGTAAATCCTAAACCCTAAACCTTAATCCCTAAAATCTAAACACTATATGCTAAGTAGGGAGAGATGGAGAGAGAGAGAGAGAGAGAGAGAGAGAGAGAGAGAGAGAGAGAGAGAGAGAGAGAGAGAGAGAGAGAGAGAGAGAGAGAGAGAGAGAGAGAGAGAGAGAGAGAGAGAGAGAGAGGGATGGAGGTAGAAAGAGAGGGAGGGGAGACAAATAAAGAGGTGAGAGAGATAAAATGAGAGAGTGAGAGGTGAGTGAGGGAGATAAGAAGAGAGGGAGGTAGAGAGGTAAGAGAGAGAGGCAACAAAGAGCTCGGGGGAAGAGAGGAAGAGCTTGAGCGGAGTGAGGTAGAGAGGTGAGATAGAGAGATTGAAGGAGGGACCTGTTGGATGTTGTGGTTGTGTTGCTGATATGTGGTTGTCATTGATGTCAACACTATTAGCATTAATGCATTTGAAGTTGTATATGTCGAGGATATTGTGAAAATTGTAATGAAATGAGTTGTTGGTTGTCAGTGGTGAAGTGAAGTTTAGTCTATTGGTGAGTTTAGTGCGTTGATGATCAGAGGTTGTGGACTAAAGGGTTTCTTGTCAAGTATATCTAATTTATCCATGTTGAGTTTTAGAGATCCGTGTGAATTTTTGATCAAGTTATGAAGATTTATATTCTAATAGTCTTTCTGTTACTTTAGTTTGTGTTCCTGAATGAAGATGATGCGATTTTAGTAAATTCATTTGTTGCGGATGCTTCTCTAGTGTTTCATGATGTTTGAGGATGTTTCTAGATCATGCTCTATCTATGTTGCATGTTTGCATTGATCATTGTGTTCGTAATCCAAGATTTTCTCTTGCGTGTTCATGTTTTTCATGTTCTTGGATGACAAGGTGTTTGTAGTGTGCTATGGATCTCCAATGAATAATTTTTGAAGGTGGCTCATGTTCGAAGATGTTACTTTGGGTCTTCACTATGTTGTGGGTGACCTTGGTTGATTCACATTAAATATAATTGTTATTGATTTGGGCCGACAATTTGCATTCATTTTATTATTTTCTTGAGGCTGACATGTAGCGATTTAATTTCTTGTTGCAGATATATATAAGCAACTGTTTATTTCATTTGAAGTATGCCAAATGTGTGTGTGTGTGTGAATAATGTTCTAAATCATTTGAAGGAAGAGTAGAGTGTGAAGAAGAGTGAAGAAGTGTTCATGTGCTTAACCAGAAATGTGATTAGGCATTAGCAAATGCTATTTTATAAGTTCAAATCCCTGCGGATGTAACCCAAATCTTTCTATAAGATAGTGTGTCTTCCTTTGGGTAGTAAGGCTTGTTGTAATTGAGCAGTGAGCTCTAGGTAGTGCACTTGAATTCATGTGCATTCCCCATTTCATTCTTTATACTTTTAACAGGGTATAATCTTATGGACTGACCTCCATCGTGGTTTTTCCCCTAATAGGGTTTCCACATAAAAAATTCTTGGTGTTATGTGTGTTTCTAATGTGTTGATGATTTATGCTTTTATGGTTAATAATCAGATCTTAGAATAAGGCTAATAAAGTTAATAAGTTGTGAATTTATGTGACAACTGATTCAACCCCCCCTCTCAGTTGTCTACTCTTGTGTTGCCAACAATTGGTATTAGAGTAGGTTCCTTAGAAGAAGTTTAAAAACTTGAGGTGATCCGGGATTGTGACTTACAATAAGGATAGTTCAAGATTTGATGGAACAAATTATTCTTTTTGGAAGACTCGAATGGAGTGCCATCTAAGATGCATTGGTGAACCCTACTGGAGCATTACAAGTAATAGGTATGTTATACCTCAGAATGGTTCTACTACAACTACTGAGCTTAGGGATGCTGAGTACAATATCAGGGCTGAGGAAGCATTGTTGAGTGCTTTAACTGATACTGAGATGACTAATGTTATGGATCTAAAGACTACTTATGAGATCTGGAAAAAGTTGGAAACTTTGTATGAAGGTGATGATAATGTGAAGATTGCTAAGTTGTAGAGTCTAAAAGGGAAATATGAAAGGTTGAGAATGGGCGATGATGAAAATATTACTACTTTCATGCAAAGAGTGAATAAACTTGTGTGTGGTATCAAATGTGTTGGTGGACTGTTGGAAGAATCAAAGATTGTTGCTAAAGTGCTTAGATATTTGCCTGCTGCTTACAAAGTCAAAGCTACAACTATTGAAGAGCTTCGAACTATGACAAATGTTACTCAAGATATGTTGATAGGTAAGCTTATTGCTTTTGAGTTGAGTGAATTTGGTGATGCCCTTCCTAAGATAGAATCTGCATTCAAGGCTACTACATCTGGAAGAGATAAACAAAGATATGATCTGGGAGAGAGTTCTTCTAGAAAGACATTTAAGTATGAGGAAGAAATGAGACAGCTTGAAGAAGAAGAAAGAGAACTGGATGAGCTTGAAGCACTAATTGTGAAAAGAGAAGCCATAGGACAAGGTAAGTATAAAGGAAAGTTGCCTATTAAATGTTTTTACTGCAATAAGATAGATCATTTTGCATCAACGTGTCCGGAAAGAGTTTCTAAACCAAGACATAACAAGCCTAAATTTCAAAAGAAGTGTTATTATGCTACTGATGAAGGAATGACAAATGATGAATCTGATAAAGGAAATGAAAGTGAGGAAAAATGGGTATTTATTGCTATCAAGGAAAATAATCCCGTGTCTACTGAATCTGCTAGTTGTACAAATGTGGAGAAAGCCCTAGCTGCTCAAATTGAAGAGAAAGATGAATGGGTGATTGATAGTGGATGCTCTCATCATATGAAAGGAGATAAAAGTAAGTTTGTGAGCTTGGAAAAGTATGATGGTGGTGTTGTGAAATTTGGTGATAACACAACTAGTGTGATCCGTGGCAGAGGATGCATTTCTCTTGATGGTAAGAATAATACTGATGATGTCATGTATGTGGAAGGTTTGAAACATTATATTTTAAGTGCCAGACAAATGGTTGATAAGGGTTACAATCTTTAGTTCAAGGATGGAAAGTGCAGATTATTGGGGTGTTCCAGAAATGTGATTGCATCAGGTACAAAAACAAGAGGTAATATCTTTCATTTGAATGATGCTAGTAAAAGTTGTTTGATTGCTCGAGTTGATGAAAGTTGGTTGTGGCATAGAAGAATGTGTCATGTTAATTTTGACAATATTATCAAGATAAGTTCTACTCAAGCAGTGAGAGATCTTCTTAAGTTGATGAAACCTACTAATGCCATATGCAAGGAATGCCAATTAGGGAAGCAAACTAGAATTTCATTTTAGAGCAAATAGCATAATTCAAATGAATCATTGGAGCTTGTGCATACTGATTTGTGTGATCCTTCTAGAGTTGAAAGTTTACAAGGTTACAGGTATTTCATGTTGCTTATTGATGATTATTCAAGAAGGATGTGGGCTACTTTCTTAAGGGAGAAATCTGAAGCTCTGGAGAAGTTCAAGATCTTTAAGGCTATGGTTGAGATAAAGACTGGTCTAAAGATTAAATGTTTGAGATCAGATAGAGGTGGTGAATTCAATTTTGATGAGTTTAATTATTTTTGTGAAGTGCATGGAATAAAGAGACAATTATTTGCCCCACGGACAAAACAGAGTTGTGGAAAGGAAGAACATGACAGTTCAAGATGTTGCTAGGACTATGATGCTGGAAGGAAATGTTCCTCATATCTATTAGAGAGAAGTTGTGAGTACTGCTATTTACATCCTCAACCAGGCACAAGTCAAAGGTGATACTGGTAAGACCCCTTTTGAGCTATGGACTGGTCATAAGCCTACTGTTAAGTATTTCAAAATATTTGGGAGTAAATGTTATATCAAAAGAGATGAAGATTTAGGAAAGTTTGATGCTAGGAGTGATGAAGGAATATTTTTGGGTCACTCTACTAAAAGGAAGGCCTACCGATGTTACAATAAGAGATTGAAGAAAATGGTTGAAAGTGCAAATGTTAAGGCTGACGAAGACATAACTAAACCATCCAAAACATGTGGATATGACTCTGATGATCAGAATGATAGTACAAACAAAGGAAAGCAAGTTCAGACTTCAAATCAAGTTCAAATCATTCTGGTGAATCAAGAAGATCAAGAGGAAGGAGAAAATAGTGAAAGTGTAGTTCAGAGAGATCACAAGAGCCTGAAATTCAAGAAAATCCTAAGACTCTGAGGTATGTAAGACTAAATCATTCAGAGGATCAAATTATAGGTGATAAGAACAAAGGTGTCTAGACTAGGAGAAATATTGTAGAAGAATACTGTTTGACTTCAAAGACTAAGCCTACTAATGTGAATGAAGCATGTAAAGATGAACATTGGGTTGAAGCAATGAAAGAAGAGCTACAAAAAATTGAGAAGAATGGTACATGGATTCTTGTTCCTAGACCTAAGGATATAAATGTTATTGGAACTAAATGGGTCTTTAGAAACAAACTGATTGAGCAAGGTGAAGTGGTTAGAAGCAAAGCAAGATTGGTGTGTAAGGGATATTCTCAAAAGGAAGGAATTGATTTTGAAGAGACCTTTGCTCCTATTGCTAGAATTGAAGCTGTGAGATTGTTTCTTACTTATGTTGCTTACAAAGACTACAAGGTTTATCAGATGGATGTCAAGTCAACATTTCTAAATGGCGAGTTGGAAGAAGAGGTGTATGTTGAGCAACCAGATGGATTTCAGTTGACTAATCAAGGTGATATGGTTTGTCGGTTGAAGAAAGCACTGTATGGACTTAAGCAAGCCCCTAGAGCTTAGTATGCCAGATTGGATAAGTATTTTTTGAAGCTTGGATTTAAAAAAGGTACTGCTGATAGTAATTTGTATTTCAAGAATGATGATAAAGATTTGATTGTGGAAGTTTTTGTTGATGATATCATTTTTGGAGGAGATGATAGTTTGTGAATGAAGTTTGCTAATGAAATGTAGAGTGAACATTTGAGATGTCAATGATTGGAGAGATGAAATTATTTTTGGGATTGAAAATTACTTAGTTAGACAAAGGGATCTTTATATCTCAATCCAGGTATGTGAAAGAATTGTTGAAAAAAATTGGTATGGAAGATTCAAAGCCAGTTGGTACATCCATGGTGATCGGATGTAAATTGACAACAGATGATGATTCTACGAAGGAAAATTAGACTAGATACAGATCAATGATTGGTGGATTGTTGTATTTAACTCAAACTAGGCCTAATATCATGAATGTTCTATGTATTGTTGCAAGATTTCAAGCTTATCCTAAAGAATCTTGTGTGACTGCTGTGAAGAGGATTTTTAGATACTTGAAGGGGACAATTGATTTTGGCCTATGGTATCCTAAAGATGATGATATTACTTTGAGTGCCTTTATTGATGCTGATTGGGTTGGTAATGTGAATGACAAAAAAAGTACTAGAGTAAAAGCAAGAAGTTGTGTAAACGAAGAGGGGAAATTTCGGGGAAAAAAAAGTTTCGCAGGAAATGCGTACACATTTTTGAAGAAACGTGTACGTGTTACTGATCAGGTACCCAAGCCTGGATTCAAACGCGTATGCGTTCAGACTCGGGTACGCGAACCTAAAACGCGTACGCGTTTCGCGAAAGTATTTTTTTTTTAAGTAAACGACTATAATTCATTTTTCACCATTCTAATCCGAGTCTAAGAAGAACAAAGGAGAGTGCGTACGTGTTTTAAAGGCCTTAAGTGAACAAAATTTTGACTGCCACCTCCTCCCATCGACACTAGCGACCTCATTGACCTCTAGGTTGGTTGAATTCTTCATTTTTTTTTGCTTTATATCTTTTTTTTTGTTTTTTAATTAGTATTCAGTTTTTGTTTGTTTAGTGTGTTTTAGTTCAATGTTTTATAGTTTTTAATTGCATTTAAAAAACCAAAAACGTCAATGAAACAAATAAATTTAAATTGTAAATTGAAAACCATAAAAACTAAACCTAAATTGAACACATTTAAAACTTAGAAATTTCAAAACCCTAGAAACCCTAGGTTACAAAATTTACATAGGTCCCTAAAACTAATTTACATAGGTTAATCCTTTGACCTAAACCCTAAAACGTAAACCTAAAACCCTATTTACCCTAATTTACGTAAACCTAAAATGGGCTATTTACCCTAAAACGTAAACCTAAAACCCTAAATTAGGGCTCCTCAAGGAGGTTTAGATTACATTTTATATTTGACATAACCTTCTTTGTATGATTTTTACTCTCACTCATGGTTCTTAGTTTATTTAGGGTAGAAGTGATGAAAAGTTCAATATTAGGGGCATGTCATATAATAGAAGAGGTAAAATAAGGATGTGTAGTAAGATTTGATGACATAACATGTAGGGAGGGATCACAAATTATAGTCTATAGGTTAGGTACACTTTGGTATGTCATTGGTGATCCACACAACTACCAATGAAATTCATAATTGACTAATAAAGGAGGCACAAACAATCGATGCATAGATCTATATATTAACCAACAAATTGATTTAATTATAATATGTTCACATTTAATATAAATTTGATAGCTAATTTTATCTCAGAAAACTTCATGATTGTATAATTTAACTTGAGAAAGTGTACTAGTGAAGTAAAATAATGTGCCTCATGTGAAACTATGTGCTTGATTTAATAAGTTCATATATCATGATGCTAGTTGATATGAGCATGTAATCACTCTATATCAATGTTGTTAGCTTATATAGTGTATGATGTATTCTCTTAAAAAAACATAGAAATGCAAGTCATACTTGTTAGTAGATAGACTATGTGCAATATGGATAGAGCTAGACACATAAATGTTATTAAATCAAATAAATATTAAAATGTGAAGCATGAATGATTTCTACCCATTTCTCTTATTTGGATGAGATCATTTGTGAATTATGTAAGGATGCATTATGATCATATTTAAGCCTTAACTTATAGGATGTTATTCATAAGATCTATAGGTACAGTGTGTAATCTAATTTATTTAAATCATCCAAGAGTGCTTAGAGGTCCAAATAGGTTCAAAATCCATCATAACTCAACAACTTACTTATAATTGAAATCTAAAATTCCTAATTGTTGATATATTGAAGCTATTCCTAGAATGTCACATATTTTATTCAAAGCACTAAGTTTAGGTGATAGGGTTTCTCATTTACTTGTAAAAATTTATTCATGTGTCTTCTATATGTTTTCATGTCATCAAATCTCTAAATCTAAACCCTAAACCCTAATTTAGCATTCATTTTGTTGTAGGACCTTAAAATTAAATTTGGTTGCCTTAGGTAACTCCAAATTTTATTCCCTTAAGCCATGGAATATTTTTTCCTAGTCCACCTTACTAGACATAGATCCCCTTAAGCCATCCTATCACCCTAAATCGTAAATCGATGTCTTAAGGGGTCCTAATATGACATTTCTTCAAGGGATCAAAAAAGTTCTCAAAATTTGGTGAATAGAGCTCAAGCTCATCTTTGTTTATTTTGTACATTGCAATTAGGTCACTAGCATATATCTATGTGTCCCTTTGAATGTATTCTATTAATTTTTCATTCTTATCTTTAGTATTCTTTGAAAACAATGAATGAGATTATAAATTCTAATGTTAGTGTTAAACTTATAATTTCTTCTTAACTACTTTGTCCCACTATAGAGATCTTGTGTCTCTTATCATGAAATTTGAAAATTTAGATAAATCAATTTATGTCCTCGGATTTAATCAAATTCTGTCATACTTGATTAATACATCTATTCATTTTGTTGTAGGACCTTAAAATGAAATTTGGTTGCCTTAGGAAACTTCACCAAATTTGATTCCCTTAAGCCATGGACCATTTTGTCCTAGGACCTTACTACATATATATCCCCTTAATCCATCCTATACCCTAAATCATAAATCAATGTCTTAAGGGGGAATTTGACATTTCTTAAGGGGATAAATTTGGTGAATAGAGCTTGGTCACTCATCTTTTTTTATATTTTATACATTGCAATTAGGTCACTAGCATATATCTATGTGTCCCTTTCAATGTCTTCTATTAATTTTTCATTCTTATGTTTAGTATTATTTGAAAATAATGAATGAGATTAAATAAATTTTAATAAAACCCCATAATTTCATAAATCTACCCTTCATATTAACAACCCCACACTAGACTCAATTTAATGTGTGTAAATGCTATGAATTTTTAATGTTATGGATTTTATAATGTTATAAATCAAATGGTCTTCAAATGAAATATATTTTGAATTTGTTCATGTTCAATGTGATTTTTAAATAACTTTCAAATTGTGTGCATTATTTAATTAGTTTGTTGATATATTTTTTTAATTGTTTAACATGCAGTTGCCATATCATTGCTCACATGGATCCGTTGTTTAATTTAGAGGATTTTATGCCCAATCAAGAAATTACTATAGATCCCATACATCCCAATCCACCACATGGACATAACCCTAGCACACCTCCACATTCTCCACCGCCTAACCCCCCACCCCCTCCTATAGTTGATGAAGATCAATTAAGAGAGAATATCCGAGCAAACCTCATTGTCATTCAAGGAAATATAGATCTCATAAAAAATGAGCCTAGAGTCCCTCCCCATCTCGCATGGTTTGCATCTATGATGCAAACTATTGTCGATTATGTTCGATCTATTGATGCGGACCTAAGTAGGTTCCATCAATGGAGAGAAGAGAGGAGACAATTCTATGTGGATGGATTGTCATATAAAGAAATCAATGACCTGAAAATTACCAAACAAGCCATGTGCCAATATTTTATTAATCCCCAAACAAACCAACCCATTCCACCCACGAAAAAATGAATTTCTATTTTATGGTGTAGGCACCCGCAAATAGCTACACATTTTTGGGACAGATGGTGGATGGTGTTTGATAGTCCACCACATGGCAACAGTGAGGTTCCCTTATACTTTTTGAGAAAGTTATGGGATGAGTTTGAGTTGGGTAGAAAACCCAACTATTTTGATATGAGGTCATTTCAGGGAGTTGGGCATGTCATGCCCCAACACAGACTAGGATCACGTGTCAATCCTCAACAACGTGTTCCAATTTCTCCTATTGTTCCTCTTCCTTCTCCTTGTGTTCCTGCTGCATTTCAACAACAAACCATGTTATCGACATTAGGAGAATTGAGTTCACTTTCAAGACATCTCACTCAGCAGACTACACATGCGGCCACTGAAGTGGCCAATAGACAGCATGGAGGCTCGGGCTATAGGGTTACTCAGACATCCACTTCAAGCGACGCACATGCATCTGGGACGGGGTCATACCTGAATTTACTATATTCTGAGGATCGTCCTACATAGGAATGTTCATCTTTTGAACTTAAATTTAATTCAAGTTTGAAATATGAAAAATTCATGTAAATAATAACATCAAATTATATATATAATATAATATTAATTCAATAAGTGTTTGGTGTAGACGCATGATCACGTGATGCCTGAAACTCAATATGATCATCGTGTGCATATGTCGAGTGCTGTAGATTTGGGCTCACCTTTTGGACAGGTACTTGAACCAATATATATTAAATTTAATTTGTGTGGATATATATCTAATTTAATTTGAATTTGTACACGTGTGAATTGATATATTGTATCTAGATGCAGGGAGGTCATACAATACCTAGTACTGACCAACCACAAGTTATAGTGGTGAGCACTCCTGAGACATCATCAGCTCAGGTGCGTGCTTTCAAAAGTTTGTTAAGTTTAAATTAAATAGACATCATAGATCTAATTTAATTTTTCATTTACATACACATGTTTCAATGATCTATACGAACTGTTGTACATCTATATGTAGGAATTTCATGAGATACCCATGGCGAGCCGTGCACCTGAGACATCATTGGCATTTATGCATGGGCAATCTCAAGTGCGTATCATGAGGTCATATCATTCGAGGTTGTAAACTTTACTTTAAATCTCCTATACAATTTTTACGGACCTTTTAAATATATATATATTTGAGGTTTTCACATATTGTTTGCTTTATATGAATATGTAGGATATAGTAGATTAGGCATTTGCATCTTCTCAAGTGACAGTTATGCTACCCGTTGAAGAAAATGTGCCAGTTACATATTCACATGATCATATGGTAATTTATGCATACTAGAATCATTTTTACTATATAAATACTAGATATTTAATTAAATTTATTTTTATCTAAAAGTTTATATTTTCAAGTTTAAATATGTTTAATTATATCAAAATTTCTAAATAAATTTAAATCTAATTTCAAGTTTCTTGTACTCTTTTACAGCATGACGTGGGTACATCTAGTCAACATGGAACAAAGAGGAGACTTGATTTGACCGATCAGCCTGAAAGTTAGATGGTTTTATATTTTATGGACTATAGATCTCTAGTTTTATTTAAATATATGTGTTGGACTTGACATATAAATTCTATGGACTATCTATCTCTAGTTTTACTTTGAACATGTTATCATATTTGTGTTTATTTATATCAGTTGACTTTAATATGATGATTATATATGCAGTCAATTATGATATCTTGTTATGTTCATTTTCATGATTATATGCACTCATACATTAGACTATTTATATTTTATCTAATTTTCAAGTATTACATACACTATATAAATTCTTATCTAGAATCAAATTTAATATATATAATTTATCACATGGTTAGGTGAAAAATTAAAACATTCCTTAAATAGTTTAGATCATATTCATAATAAATTAAGGGTAGGTAATTTTAACTATTTTCCAATTAGATAGCAAATATTTGAATCAATAAACAAAAAAACTATCTCCTTGTATGTATAAAATGTATAATCTATACAATTGAATAATTATATAAAATGTGGTAAATACAAGACATGAAATGTATAACCTATAAAATTGGAACAAGATATTTAAAAAGTGACATTGAACAAACATATATAATGTATATCAAGATGTTTATTACAACTATATAATATGATGAAACATATATGTGCATGTAGATACAATTAAAACTTATCAACTTTTAGGTGAAGACCAAAAATCGATATTTAAATAGTCTCTTGATAAAATAATTTTTCAGTTCAACAATCACTTCGTAGATCGACTTGATGAGAACCTGCAAAAATAATTAATGTAAGTAACTACAATTTTAATGAGTCATTTAAGAAAAAAATTCATGCGAGAAAAGAATAGTATATAGTAAATTCCATACAAATTCAAAAGATGTTTGCCATAGGATGGATTAATGGGACCTAAGAGGATATATAGCTTAAGGGGGGTCTTAAGAGAATGGATTAAGGGGAGTTAAGAGGATGGT
Source organism: Sequoia sempervirens (assembly GCA_007258455.2). Lineage (NCBI taxonomy): Eukaryota > Viridiplantae > Streptophyta > Pinopsida > Cupressales > Cupressaceae > Sequoia > Sequoia sempervirens. Next base: position 1,899 of record VDFB02195333.1, on the reverse strand, counting down.
TTAAGAGGATGCATCTCATGAACCCTAGGATATGGCTTAACAGGTCCTAAGAGGATGGCTTTATGTGGAATTCATGGAGAGTCCTTAATAGGGATTTATTTTAAGGATGTAAGAGGTGGATTAAGGGGAGCTGATAAAATGACCTCAAAGGGATGTAAGAGTGGATTATGGGATGTAAGAGGGGTGGATTAAGGAGAGTTGATAGTGGAATGGACAGTGGATGTGGGTGGACAGGGATGGAAGGAAGGAATGGCACATGGATGAAATGGTGGATGGATGGAATGAAAGAGGGGAGGGAAGGGGATGGACAGGAAATGGAAGGAGTGGATGGTGGATGGTGGACAGTGGAAGGATAGTGGATGGATGGAAGGAATAATATGGATTAACAGGCCCCAAGAGGATGGCTTAAGGAATTCATGAAACCTAAGAGGGGATGGATTAAGGGATGTAAAGAGGGTGGATTAAGGAGCTGGATAAAATGACTCCAAGGGATGTAAGAGAGTGGATTAAGGGGATGTAAGAGGGTGGATTAAGTGGATTTGATAGAATGGATTAAAGGGATGTAATATAGTGGATTAAGGGGATGCATGTCATGAACCTTACAATATGGATTAACAAGCCCTAAGAGGATGGCTTAAGGGGAATTATGAGAGTGACTTAAGGAATGCAAGATTATGGATTACATGGATGTAAGAGGATATGACTTAAGGGTGCTTTAAGAGGATGGCTTAAGGGGATGCAAGAGGGTGGATTAAGGGAGCTGGGATAGAATGACTTGAAGGGATGCAAGAGGGGTGGATTAAGGGGAGTTGGAGATAATGAATTTATACTATCAATTAAATGTATCTAGAACTATATATAGTTACCTATCTCTATATTTGAATTCCATTGTAATATATGTGCATCTCCTCTCTTGTTTGTAAAGCATCTAATTTTGGGAGACTTGAAACAAAAAATGATATAAAACTTTAATTAGGAAATGATTAAATACAAATATATATATCAATTAACTATATAAAAAAATAAATATACTTACCAATATTTATTTACTCTGTTGTACCATTTGCATCCTCTCTCTTTTTTAATGCATCTATGATTGTCTCATGATCATCCATTGAAAGTTTCCATAAAAATTTATTAGCAGGCCTCCCTTGATATCTAACTAGTTTTATATTGGTTTCCAAAATCAAGTATGAATAATGTATAATCTTCTTGTGTCTTTCATAATCTTTAAATGCAGGCAAGCCATTCTTTCTCATCAAATATTTTTGAAGCCAAGTGCCAACAACAACCACTGAACCAATTGGATACTCAAAGTTGTCATCATCCACTCTAGGATGTGCCAACTTATGCTTTCTCTCAACACATCTAGCCAACTAGTAATCTGTCTCCTCTTCATTCCCCTTAGGTGCAACAACAACATACACATGTCCTACAAAAATAAATATAAAATTCAATAAAAAGTGACTTATATTTAATTCACATATAAACATCCATACATACAAAATTCAACTCAATAAATAATGTACCTTCTTGTACAAGATCTAAAACATGATCATAATCATCTGATGTGAACACTTGATTATCTTCAATTATCATTCCATGTTGAACATTTGTCGATGTAGGCGTTAAGGCTCTTTGTTTCCATTGTTCGACCCATTTCGTATTTTCACATGCCTCCCAATCACCTGCAATACAAAATTGAAAAAAACATGCCAACTCCCTTGTCCATATTTTCCATGTGTTTGCATTCGAACTCTTAAATGAATGCCATTTTGCAGATCCATTAATTGTTTCACAATCTTGTCGAGAAAAAATATCATTTGATTCAACTAACCAAAAGAAGCATTGAATTATTGAGCTCTCACTTGTTCTTGTAGATAATTTGGTATTGCACCA
>VDFB02195331.1:0-21099 GCA_007258455.2 Sequoia sempervirens | reverse complement strand
GACATTGGTCATTGTCCCGGCGACTGGGAGTTTCCCATTGGCATGAAAGTTTCCTTCGGAGAAAGGTCTCGACGAGATCTTTATGTCTCATCGACCGGCGATAGGGAGAACGCATATTGGCGGGAGATTTTGACTTCAGGGTGAAGTGTCGGCGACTTCATTATGTCTCACCAACTACCGTGGACCGGGTTAACACTTTAGCAAGAGTTGTATCTTTGGTATGTGATCTTGCCGAAAGCCTCATGTCTCACCGACCACTAATAAAGATATACCTTTCGGTGAGAAACTATCGCGGCGGAGAGATGTCTTGGAAAAATCTTGAAGTCTCGCCGACAAGGCACCAAAAGGGGGTCTATCGATGAGAGGTCTTGCAGTCTTGCTGACCCGTTTTGTCATGGCAACCAAAAAAGTGAACCTATGGAGATTCCTTGGCGAAACAAAAGGTGACTACAGGACGTCTCCCTGATAAGAGGATGTTATAGCGACACATGTTAGATGAAAGGATGCATATCAGTGTGACTAAAGGGAGGTCTTGGCGACAACATGGACCAACAAAAGGTTGTCATTTCAGCATAATGTCTGGCCGAATGAAGGAAGTCACTTCGAGGAAGGTTTTTCTTCGGGGAGAGTGGTTCACCTTCAGCATGAAGTCTGGTCGACGTGCTGAGGTCCCGGTGACATGAAGGAGATATCGCCATAAGTCTTGCCGACAAAGGTTCCCCAAGGGTTTTCAGGGAAGATTTAAACTCTCGCCAGGAGGTCTCGGCGACTAAGAAGTTTCACACTGACAGGGTATCCCCTCGGGGAGAAGAAAGATGTGCGCCAAGAGGTCTGGCAGAAGTTCAAGGGTCTCACCGACATGAAATTTGAGTTCGGCGAGATGGATTTGTTTTGGGGAGATATATCCCCAACAGTTGGGGGTTTCGCCGAAGGGTTCCCCTTTCGATATAATGTCTTGCCAAAGAGTGAAGGTCACGCCGAAGCAAAAGGAGCTCGATGAGAACAAGAGGAAATCGGGGAGATTTCAAACAAATGACCGCTGAGGGACATCAGCATAGTTGAGACCCAACTACAAAGACCTTGGGAGCTAAGGCATTCATGTGTTGTATTTCTCTTTCAGGAGAAGCAGAGTAGTAATATTATGTTTGCATGTTGTTGTGCCAAGACAAACGTCAACACTTACTAACATCATTAAAAGGTAAGTTTATAATTATAAAAATTTAACATTAGAATTATTTAACATTTGAAATATAAAATTTAAATATTATATTATAATAGTTTATAATTTACTAATATAGTATTTTGGATAATAGAAACAATTTTGATTGATTTAATATTTTCTAAGTTCATTATTGATTTTAAATCTTATGGATATAATTATATATCTTTAATCAATATTATAATTTAAAAATAGTAATGAATATTGAACATCTTAGATTTTAGTATAACTTAAATATTAAAAAAAATAATGTATAAGTTTATAAAATATAATATATATTTTTTTAAATAAAGATTTAAAGATTATTATATATGTATATTTAAAGATCCATAGAATTATCTTTTTAACTATGAAATTAATATGATTAATTTCATTTATAATTTTATCTTATCTTATCTTTTTAACATTTTTTTGGTATCCTACATAATTGTTTTCTATAAGTATCATGTTGTATACTCTTTATATGGAAGGTAGTGTTTTCATGGAGCTAATGTTTTAATAATTTTAGTCATTTTAAAGATTTTTATTTTTTATAAAGATAAGTATATTTAGACTTTTGATGTCTTATGTACAATTATGCATATTCTTTTATTTATTATATTTTTTGCAATATCATGTTATTCTTGATTAATCACATTATTTGTTTGTCATTTTTATTTGTTTTGTTGAAAAATATCTTATCTTTACTTTACATCTATGATCATTTCAAAATTATCAAATTTAAAAATTATAAATAAAAACTTATTTCTATTAATCTCTTGAAGTAATGAGGTTCTAATCTTTGTAGATTAATAATCATCTAACATGTATTTCTTTCCTTTTATTTCTATAAATGTGTTCTATGTCTCTATTGAAATTTATGAGATGTGTATGTAATTCTTAGCACAACACTCTTAGAGATTAGGATTTATTTTCACATTTATCTATTTTCTTATTGTTCCTATTAGTGGCTAATTAAATCTTCATTGAAAACCTACAAAGAGCTTGGGTTCTTCAATCTCAAAGCTTGTCTAATTTCTTGATGAGAATCATTCACATTGATTCCCAATATTGTGCTCCTTGCATAATACATTTATAAAATGCACTTGGTAATTTAGTATGTGGTTGAAATATTAGAGTAACAACAAATGGTTCTTTTCATTTTTGGCACATGATTGGCCATTTTACTATGTTAAATTTTTATTTTCACTTTTATTTTCATGGTTTTCATGTTGTCAAATTTTCATACATTTCTTAGTCTTTTAAAAAAAATAAATGAAGGTTCTATAGTGTCCCCAATCTTGCTAAATATCATGTATAGAGAAAGTACACAAATAAAACTACCAATTATAGGAGCATAACAACAAAAATGAATTTAAAACTACTACATAGAAACAAGGTTTTAGAATAATTCAAAATAGAGATACCATTCCTCCTACAAATACTATGTATAGAAACCCTATGTAGCCACACTTTCACCCACACAATCAATAGAATAAATTCTCATACATTGTTTCTATAATGAATTTGGAGAATAAATTATAAGATTTAAATTCAATAATGAATTTAGAAACTATTAAATCAATCAAAATTGTTTCTATTATCCAAAATACTATATAAGTAAATCTTAAGCCCAATCTTAAGCCTAACAATAACCCTAAGTGAACATTTATCCTAATTCAACCTTAATCCTAACGCTAATTGAACCCTAACCCTAATTAAACTCTAGCCCTGATTGAAATCTAACCCTAATTAAACTCTAGCCGTAATTGAACCCCAACCTTAACCCTATTTGTTCCTAACCCTAGTATCTCACAAATACAGGATCAAGACCTTGCCAACTCTGGTAAACCTTATTGGATAGTGATAAAAGCTACCTTATCTTTCATTAAGGTAGAAAATTTTTGTTATACAACATGCCCCTTGAAAATTGGAGGATAGGTAATCAAGAAAAAGAAGGTAAACACTAATGAAAATGGTCGCTGGTATTGTGGAAGATGTGATAAAACTCTTCTCGAATGTGATTATAAATATATACTCTAATGCAAAGTGGAAGACCATACTTCATTCACTTGATTACAACTTTGAAGAAGGCGTAAGAAATTATGGGTGTAACAACAAAAGAATTGAACATTTTGAAGCATCAAAAAAAAGATGATGTTAAGTTTTCACACATTATACAAAAGGTCCTTTTCAACAGATATATCTAAGTTAGTTAATGCCATTTTGTCATGATATACCTTTTTGATGCTGTCAATACTAAATCTAATGATTGATGAACATTTTGCTTTTAAATTTATTGTTCTTGGTTGATTGTTGTTATAGACAAGTTGGTATGATTTCAAATTTCAATGTGTACCCTTATATATGGGAATTGAGGATAAACAATGACACAAAACAATAATGAAATCAAACTGATTGCTTCTCTCCAAATTCATATTCATGAAAATGTAAGCATTTTTCAAGTCAATAGGCATCTTGGATAAAGATAATTCATTTGTTTTGCACATATTATTAATTAATATAGGTATGCTAGTTAATTAAATTATTAACTATATTTTATTTGCATTATACATTGAATTGTTAAAAGATGTAAAAATCTTAATACTAAATATATAGGAAAATGGTTAAAAATTTACATATTTTTCAAAAAATAAAAAGATTAACATCTTTCTACTTATCTCTCTCCCCTCTCTATATCTCCCTATATCTCTATCTTGCCATATATATATATATATATATATCCCCCTCTATATCCCTATCTCTCTATATATTTATTTCTCCATCTATCTCTATATCTCTATCTATTTTTATCCCTTTGCCTCTCTCATTCTATATTCATCTCTACCTCTATCTATAGGGAGAGATACAAAGGTGAAGCATTGGACCTCCCAAAGATCCACCAATCTCAACACTACCCCAACTATTTTGAGCATTTATACATATTGTATGCTAGATTAGGAGGCATGTGTCAAAGCTCATATTTATTGATGCAAAATAGGGTCCAAAGTCACAAATTTGATGTAGAGTTAGTTATAGTTTTGTAGAAAATTTCCAAGTGGCACATGGTGAGCAAAGATATTCCAATTTTTTATATCATCATGTCATCAAATTTGGCACTTCATCAACATTAACAAAAGCAAAGGTATGTACTTGAATCCCTTGCATTTAAATTTTTCTATATATATAAATATTTTAATATTTTCCCTCAAATCCATAATATATATATTAGTGTGTATTTATTTATTGCAATAAAGAATTAACCTAAGTAACACATTAAGAATTTTAAGGATTTGTGCTTGGAAAAATGCATAACAATTTTTTTGTTGGATGTCATGTTGTATAGTTTAGAAAAGCTAAAAATATGAATAGTATTTTAATTAAGGCCATATATTATGGTAGCTTACAATGCAAAGAAGGAAGGAAATCTATTATCAATTTTAATCTACAATCTCTAATACCATATGAAAAAATCACAGTATGCATCAAAACTAATTTTGATATATTAATTTTATAAATAAACTACTATACAATAAACTTCTCCCAAGAAAGAAACCCAAGTGAACATTAATTGAACCCTCAATTGTAGATTCATAACTCTAATCATAACCCTAATTGAACCCTAATTGTAGATTCATAACTCTAATCATAACCCTAAGGGAACACTTATTGAATAGTAGTCCTAATTGTACCATAACCCTAACTTTGAACAATAGTTGAACTCTAATCCTAACCCTAACACTAATTCTTATCCTCATTGAACCTTAACCCCAACCCTAATCTTAACCTTGACCCTATTTGAACTCTTATTGAATTCATAACTTTAATTAAACCCCAACCTCATCCCCAATCCTAACCCAAATTGAACATTAATTGAACCCTAAACCTAACCCTAAGTGAACACTCATCCTAATTGAACTCTTAACTTTTTAGTTGAAAATATTAAAGTGCCTTAGATTTTCCCATTCATCGTCATTTATCATTCAATTCCTAATAGAACTCCAAAAATTTATACTTTTATAATGTTTTAATACACACCTACTATTAAGGGTTTAGATTTTAAGGGTTAAGGGTTTAAGGTTTAGGGTTAAGGGTAGAGGGGAGAGTGACCACACATATTATTCTTTATTCTTCGCCGGGCTAAATATTTAGTTACCCATTTATCATAGCGTAATTGACCTAGTAACTTAATACATAGGAATAGACTACTCATATACTTCACCTTTACTATGGAGCCCACCTCCGATATATTACCCTATCAAACTCTCTTTGTAAATAATTGTAAACTTATGACTCCATTTAAGCATTTCTAATTGATTTTCTTGAATCAAAGCAAAACATAGACAATACAATTGAACAAATTATCAAAAGAAGAATGACAACTTCATTAACATTTCATTCAAAATTCACTCAAATCCACATAAGGAGAGAAAATATATTAGAATTATACATTTATTCATGCTTATAAGTCATATCTGCATACAATTTAAGATAATTCGCATATATTCATCCAAAACTCAAAATAGGCTATCTATTCTATTCCGTCCACTTGGGGTTTTAACAGCCAATGGCACCACATATATCACTTCCTCATCAGAGGACAGATATCTTTCTACCCATTTATTCAACTCAAAACCTAGCTAGAGCTTTCATCAGTTCTCTCCCTACAAATGAGCCTTGAATTCCCTTTTATATGACAAGAGAGCAACAAGCTTCGGGCTCAAATGTAATTTCGCCACAAATTTTCATTTGAACAAAATCTCTATTGCATTTGACTTTCATTACAAAACTTCCCAAACGTTGAATCTGCAAAACATATATAGTGCATGAACTGGGGTAGCGTAAAAGAATAGGGAACACAAATTGTCATCAAAATCCCCTTGTCGCTATCCACGCAAAAAAACCAGGCAACCAAATTTCCACGAAGGCACCACAACAATTTCTTATCTACCTGCCACCCTACCCTTACCAACACTCAGACCCTAGTATACATGCCCGCTTCTAGTTGTTTCCCAATACGATAGACCCTCATCCTCCTCTTCTTTCTTGTCCTTGCCCAATACGGTTCTAGTCCGTCTGCTTGGGGTTTTAACAGTTGATGTGCCCACATATATCATTTCCTCATCAGAGGGCAGACTATGATTGAAGCAACTTAAATACCGACAGTAGTCCGAGTCGGTCTCGGTTACATCATCAAAAGTGTTGCTCGTAAGGTCAATGGGCGAGTGTTGACCGCATCTAGAGCACACTGACTGCTTGCCTTTGTCATCTACCAGTTGAGCAACAATGTCCTAGAATTGCAACCTTCTACTACAACCAAAGCAGTAGAAGGTTGCAATTCCAGGACGTTACTGCTCAACCAAAGCACCTTCCTAAATAGCAGGACCGAGCTTTTGTGAGCTCAAACAAATAGACCTCCTTACTGACTTACTCATTTTCTCTTCTCAGACAAGCACTCAAACTTGACTAGACTCAGCCCACAAAGCACTCTAGCTACTACAAGAATGGCACTATTAGTAGTTAATTCCTCTTGTATTTATTGTGCGAGGTAATGGCAACCTTCATCAATGCTTAGTAAATATGCATGTGCAAACATGGCAATTTAGCGGCATATGTACTGTCACCGTTTAATGAGAGCTGGATGAGAATCCAAAGATCACCCTTCATGATTGCCAACAACAACATCTTCACATAGATTGAGATCGACGTGACTACACAAGCAAGGAATAATTCATTAATGCTTCACCAACGTTCATCTCCCTCCTGTGAGCTAGCAGGGAACAATAGAGATTTACATTAGCTTTTGATCTTGGTTGTCGATCTAAAACCACAGGTTATGAGCTCAATAGTGGAGATTGGGCCCCACATTCCATATAGGACATACATTTGCCTTTTTCTGACCTCGCGCCAAATAACAGGGCGACACCTTAGGTCTGCGAGTTGGCGGGGTACGATTGAGATCTTCTCCCATATCTTCGAATCTGGAAAACCTACACATTGCACAGTTAGTATTTAATGAAAGGCTTTAGCTAAGTCGTCGGCGACATGACCACTAGAGTTAATGGCTTAGGCTTACGTCATCGGATTAAAATTAAAACCCAACTTTGATTTTAATACTTTATTTCCTCCGCAGGGTTTTATTTCCTAAGTCTCGGTTGGCCTCGTTAAATTCTTATCTCAGCCCTAACAAAGAACAAATGATTAAGCTAAGGATTGTATTTGTTGTTATAACTTTAGATCTAGAGAATTCTTAATTACCAATTCTTATTTGTGCATTTGTATATGAATCCAATTGAATGCCTTTCCATATCATTATGGAAAATTTTATTATTGCAACCCTAACTCCCAACACTAATTAAACCTTTTGACCCTAACCTGATTGAACTCATATTATAACCCTAACTCTAACACTAATTGAACTGTAATCATAACCCTAGGTATTTTTGAAACCTAACCCTAATTGTATCAAAACCCTAGAGAACTCTAATTGATCCCTAACCCTAAAATAGACAATAACCCTTACCTTAATTGAACCCTAACTCCAATCCTAGCCCTAATTTAAGACTAACCTTAACCCTGACCTTAATTAAACCTTTATTGAATTATAACCCTAATTGATCCCTAACCCAAATTGAATACTAATTGAACCTTAACCCTAATTGAATAGCAACCTTAATTAAACTCCAACCATAATCCTATTTGAACTTTGACCCTAATCATAACCATAATTCAACCCTAACCTTAATTGAACCCTAACCCTAAACATGAGTTCAATTAAGTTTAAGGTTCAAATAGGGTTAGACTTTAATTAAAATTAGGTATAGGATTCAATTAGATTAGGTTGGGGTTAGGGGCAAAGATTACAGGTTCCCATGATAGAGCTTGGGGTTAAAGTGTTAGGTTCCAATTGGGGCCCAAGGAGTTAGTATTAGGAGTTTCATTAATGTTAGTTTTAGAATGTGAATTTATGTTTAGGGTTGGATATATAAGAGTAGAGTTAGGTTTGAAAGTTAATTAGTGTTAGTTTCAAAGTTAGGGTTATCAGTTAGACTTATAATTAATGTTAGTATTGGGATTAGATTATATCACTTTAATAAAAATAATCTTCTATAAATTCATTGAATTTTTTTTTGAAATTATATAATTTAAAATATTTTCAAATTTACCTATGTTGATATATGAGAGATATAGCAATTCTAAACTCTATACAATTTATAGTTAACTTGACATTGTGTATAAAAAGGTTTCAGTTATGAATGTTATAATATAAAAAATAAATGTGTTTTCAATGTTTATTTGTCAGTTTAAAAGATGTGCCAATAATGTTGCAGTCACTAATGATTAATTTTTTCTTGATGGTTAAAATAGATTGGTAAGTAAATTTATCTATAATAAGTAAATTTATCATTGATTTTTTCTTGATAAGTAAATCAATATTTCATGGGTATCTATAGTGCTTATTTAATTTTTTTCTTAATTATATTCGTTATGTTTTATTTAAATTATTAAAATTAAAGTTCTTATAAATAATTTTATGTGTTTTTTATAATTAAGTTGATGTGTGTGTATAAAAGGTTTAAGTTATGAATGTTATAATATAAAGATCATTGTTTTCAATGATGTTTATTTGTTAGTTTGATGTGAGAATAATGTTGCATGGTAATGATTAAATTTTTCTTGATTGGTTAAGTGATATTGTGAAATTATTCTATGTTAATTTAATGTTATGAATGCTATATAATATAAAGAAAAATATTTCTAGTATATTTTTAATGCATCTTTATATTTTATAAACAAACATCTAAAATAAAAATGTGATTGTAAAAAAATACAACTTATTGAGTGATCATACATTTAAAGTTAAAAGTGAAATTATAAAACAAATTGTAAATTTATTTTATTTTTCTTCTATAAATATATATTTTTTATTTGTCGTCCGTCTAGTAATGCCCACTTCTCCTTTTAATGAATGTTTTATTTTGCAAGGGTTGATTTAGTGCTACCATTGATCTATTTCCTGCAGATATCAATGGTGCCTGCCATCCCGTGATCGGGAATTGAAGGATCGCGAAATCACGGGCGGGCGCCACGTGTCCTATCCGGGGGATCAAATTTGAGCTATCGCTAACCGACTACCATTTTATTTGAGCCATTCCCCACCATCCCGCGATGGTGCTTGGGTTGATTGCGAAATCACGGGCAAGCGCCATGTGTCTCATCTGATGAAACCTAAAGAGTAAAGGAAACACTAGCCGGCTTTAAATGTATTAAGGGGCGGATTACTAAAGTGTTCTCCAGATGCACATGTTCTAAATCGACAGATATGTTATAATCTTGCTAGAAAAGTTGCTCGAAGGTTAACGACATGGCTGGCGACTGTGTTAAAGGAACGAGATCAATGATGCCCGCTATCCCGCGATCAAGGATTATAGGGATCGCGATATCACGGGTGGGTGCCACGTGCTCTTCCTAAAGGATGAAATCTGTGTGACCATTGATGAGTTGTCTCTTCAAGATTGATGGTGCCCGCCATCCCGCGATTAGGAATTTTGGGGTCGCGATGTCGCGGGTGCCTGCCACGTGTCTCATCCAATGAAGCCTAAGGAGTGAAGAAAGCGTTCACCAGTTTTAAATGTATTACGGGGCAGATTACTAATGCGCTTGTAAGATGCACGTGTTTTATTTCAATGCAGATGTTATGATTTTAAGGGAAAAGTTGCTCGACAGTTAAAGGAAAGGACGACGACCATTTTTGAAGGAGCAAGATTTATGGTAAAAAGATCGACGATGCCCGCCATCCCGCGATGGTAAATCAAAGGATTGTGATATCGCAGGCAACCTCCATGTGTCATTCCTTCACGGCGTATGACATAGTGGGCCCCTTTATTGCCGTAATTGCCAATTATGTTAGCTGTTTTGAAGATGGTGAAGTCGATGATTTGATCAAACTAAAGGATCAACGACTCAAATTTAAATATGTATCAAATTATGGTTGGAGCCGCTAAAATGCGGCACAAGGTGAGTTTTAATGGTGGATGAGACATCCACTGGTAGAATTTGATCAACATAAAATCAATTTACTTGTCTCATTTGTATCACAAAGCATCTAAGTATTTCATGAAAACAGTTTCAGAGCCAAAGGTGAAATTGCGAGCAGCTGCTGCCAGAAATTGGAGTTTGTTCAAAAAAAGCCGTGAGTTAATTTTCTCTGTTTCCCAGTCATTCTGCACCTAAATTTGGAAAAGCGGGGGGGGTCTACTATGCTTGTCACTGAGTTCATTAAAATCTTTTGTTAGGGCTATTTTTTAATCATAAATTATGAGGAATTGCGATATTTTTACTTTCTAATTTCCTATCTACGCTTGATCATAGCCAACGGGGAGTGTAACCAGCATGAAGTGAGGCCCTAAGTTTGTCTAAAATGAAAAGCCAGCAAAGCGGCCTCTGGCCACATTGAGTATTTGAAAACGTATGATGATTTACGCAGATCCAATACAAATTTATCAACAAATTAGAGAAAGGTTTGAGGTGTTGATCTTTTGAGGAAAATCTAGGGAGGGGTAGGTGTGTAATAATTCCAACATTACTGATGCTAGGGTTCCACTCACAGGCTTAGAAATGTTCAGATTATGGTATGGAAAGAGGAATTTGTCTCATCCTTTTTCAAATGGATGGATATACGACATGGGAAAGCTGGTTGTTCCAAATGTGTTCCCTAATGTGGACTTACTTAGAGCAGTGGCTAAAAGATATGACCCTATCATACGGGTAATCAGAAATAATGATGGAGGGGTTCTATTAGAAGTATAGATGTTATCAATAGACTTTTGATTTGAGTGGTAGAGTGATGACTTGGTTCCTATTAATCTTGAAGAAATGAAGCGAGGGAGTATACAAAGTGAAATCTCTTGTTAGGGTTAAGCTGCTTCCACCTCATCTGGTTAAGGCAGGGGATTCACAATTTCATATTAGCCCTAGTGACCAGGAACCCTTTAGATTGAATTATTTTGGAAAGCCTTTCTTGGCTACTTTCTATTCACTATGTCAGATTTTTGGTTTCAACCCTGGTGTAGTAATGCCGATTGCATACATGTTCATGGGGGTGCAAATACAACACCCTAACTTCTCTATAACATATGACTTTGCTTCTTTTTTGGTGGAGAGGATAGATGAAGGATTGTCGAAGCTGTAGAATGGTGATATTAGTACTCAATTCCTTTGGTATTCCATGTTGATGCATATGTTCGTGTTTAGGAATGTTGATTTATTTGCTGAGAAGATGAACTTAAGACAATCAGTTAATGGAGAAAGATTGCCAGTATAGATATGGGCTACAGATTTGTCCTGTAATAAGGAAAGCACTAGTTATGTGCAATTTGATAATTGTTTTACTGTAAGATTGAGGGCTAGATTGATGGTAAATGTACCTCGAATCCCTCAAGAAGTGCATGATTTCCTTAGGCCAAAGAAGAGGAAACTAGAATTGAGTGTTTTACATAACTGAGGTGACATTATCCCATATCCAGTCAGCACTGTCCTAAGAATATATGAATTTCAAGGAACCCCTCACATACTGCCATACAATGTGCCACCAAGACTAGGGTTTGCAGAAGTTATGTGGCATATGGGGTGTATTCATGCTAACTAGAAGGGAAGGGAACAATATTCCTTGATTATCACGGTGTCGGCTTTGCATTTTTTCAAAGGGAGTTTGGACACATTTTGATAAATTCTTTATTGATTACCATTTGAGATTTGGTCCAAGGCGACAACATGATCCTGAAGGTTTCTTTTCTCTTTTCAGACAAAGAATAAAAGGTGGCAAATTTGCACATGAGTTCAATTTCCCTGAGGACCTGATCAGTAATGAATTTGATTTAAATAGATAGGAATTGAATAAGGAAAAGTGGATAGCTTATAGTAAGCTACTGGATATTGTGCATGAAATGGATCTGATGTATGATCCATTGATGGAATTCACTCCATACCACAAGGGAATTGATTTTTTAATGAAGAATTTCAAGGAGATAATAGACATATGACAGCCAAAGATAAATTTAAAGGCTAAGTGTCACGGATATGCAAGGACAAAGAGTATACCAATTGAAACAAAGGTTGAGTATATTGACCCTAGGAAAGTTGGCCCCATCTATAGGAGGAAAAGGGATCTTGGCGGTGATGAGGGAAGGGAAGTGGGCAGGAAAAGGGAAATAATGAAGCCTTCGACCAAGCCCAAAATTCAAAGTACCCCGGGCTGTCAAAATCATCGAATTAAAATCTTCACTAGAGCGCAGTCCCCCATCACCACCACCTAAGCCAAGCCCCAAGAGGCAAAGAGCTGATCACCTACCGAGGATCTCACAGATGAAATTATTGTTACTGATCAAGACATGCAGGTTGGTATGCCGTCACCTCCTAGGTCAGCTAAATTGGTTATATCTGATTTGGATATGAAGGGTAAGAGTGTGTAGGATGCAAGAATGGAGGCTTGCAAGGAGTTCTTAGATGACAATGCATTTGTAAAGACTCTTGTATTCTTGCAATTGGCATGGAGGATGAAATTTGAGGAATATCAAAATAAATGCAAGGAGAGAAGAGAACTAAGGCCTGACAGGTCAGATCAGGAGAATGATGAAGTGAAAGCTAAACTAATGGAAGAGTTCAAAAACATCACTCCTGAAGAACAACTAATTAGTCGGGATGGTGTTTTGATTTTTCTGAATGGGACATCACAGATGCAGTGGATTTTAGTGTCATTATGAAGTCCAAGAATCCTTTTCAGGATTCTGAAGAAGAAGTTAAGGCAGCATTACAAAACTCTGCCTTCAGTGAAGAATATGAGACCTTGGCAATTTGGGAATTGGCTCCACAAGGAAGAAAGCTAGACATTGCTGATATTAATCCAAATTTAAAAGGAGGATTAATAATAAAGAGGGCTTCAGAGACTATGACTAAAAGCCACTAGTTTAACTATGAATGTGGCCAAATTGGCCTAAAAATTTCTTTGAAAGAGGAAATTTTGAGAAAGAAAGAGCCTAATAGAGAAGTATAACAATTTAATTGAAGAATATGGTAAAATGCAACAGAGGAATGTTGAGCTGCAAATTGAAGTAGAAAGGTTCAAGTATAGACATACTGGGGAAACATCCAATGCTCTAGGAACCAGCACATCACCTCCCACAGCAGGGTCAATGCCTCCTGCTTCTCCAAATGTTTCTACACTAGGGTCTCCCATTCAAAATCTTGCTCTTACCCCTCCTCTAGAACAAGTTGATGAACAAACAGAGTGCTTTGTTGATCCAACAAAGAGGCAGCTCATGTAGGAAATTGATCAGTTACAGACATCACTAAGGGTAAAAGAGGAGGGTTTTCTTTCAAAAGAAAAAGAAATTGTTACTATTTTTTTGGAGCATTTAAATGAAAAGGTGGATAATAAAATACCCTCTATACATTATTTGTATTCTTTTCTATTTGAAGCAATAAAGAATATTGATAGGGATCAGGGGATAGTGATTCCAATAATTCAAAATTGGATCCCTAGGAAAATAATAATCTAGATATTTATGAATAAAGCCTGAGTTTGATGTAACTAGCAGAATTTAATCATTAAACCTACTTATATATTAGTTAAATCATTGCGGGGTTTCCGTACTTACGGATGATCTAAGTAGGAAGATTAGGGAATTGGTAAAAGAACTTCAATGATTGGGGTAACCTGCTGTTACACGATATAAGCCCCGATGAAGCGGGGAATCAGAACACTCCAACAATGGCAGGATCAAGCAAGTGAAGTCATCAATAATCAAATTAAAATAATTTGTGATGACTCAGATGATGATTTGTTGGTAAATTGTATGGATAAGATTATTGGTATTGGCCCATTTTTGGAATCTTTTGAAAGACATGCTAATCAGGTAGCGGTAAAGTATTTACCTTATAGTACAAAGGTAAAAGAGGTCATTAATTTTGACTGGCCAACTAACGAAGAATACCAGAGGTGGGTGGCTAAGTATTTGAATGATGATGAGTAAAAAGAGTGGGCTACCAATAGGTGGAAAATTAGATGTTGTGGTTACAACGTTTCCAGTTTTGTGTGGATGACTTTCTTGACATGGGTTTCACATGGTTTTTTGTTATTGCATCAACCTTCCTCCACCGACATGATGAACGAGAATATGCTCCAAGATGATTATTGTTGTAACGATTTTTGAACAAGAATATTTTTCAAGGTGTTGGCTATTGTAACAAATTTTGGAATATCACCAGGTGCTCCAATTGACTAGTGACAGGTGTACTTTCTGGCCCGATGCTTGTTTGCTCCTTCATTTTCTATAAGAAGGATTTCAAGGCCAGAGGTACGGATTAGCAAGTTATATAATTTTTGACAAGTCTAGGTGAAGTTGCAGAGCAAATTGTAAAGTCCGATGGTTTTTAGATAAAATGCAATTTAGGTTTTGGTCATTATAGCAGGTTTGAGTTCATAGAGATTTAATGTTGTATAGCAGTTACTAGCATTTGAGTTGAAATGAAAATTAGAGCTCATGTCTCTCCATTGTACATGCATATCTGAACTTTCAATAAAATAACTAAGGGTTGTTTTATCCATCTCACTGTTGTGGTGTGTATGATTCTATTTTAGATTTAATTAAAGGAATTAATCAAAATGCTTGAATGGGATTATGGCTGAGATATGTGTTGTATAAGGATTTGATAAGTAGTCACGGAGGTTAGAATGCACCGATGAAATTGTAATGCAATATTATGGGGGGATCTTATATGTGATATTATTAAATCTGTGCAAACCTCTAGATGCTTATAGATTTGACTCCTACTGATGGATATGGCACTAATCTAAGTTGTAATTATTCGTGTAGTTCAATATTTGTTTGTCTTTTCCTAGAGCTTGCTACAAATTGCAAATCATTGACTATCTTATACAATGGATTGTGTTTGGTTATCTCACGCTCCAGATAGTTGATATTGTCTATGAACAACCAATTCTAGTTGATATTATCTTATCGTATTGAGCTATTAAGTGAGATCATCTGCTATTGTTAATGTTGTTTATAATAATGGTACAGAGGTTGTAAACACATTAAGGGATCACCCTCCCAGGTCTTGTAGAGCCCAAAGTGTATGAGGTGTTAGAACTGTAAAATTTTGAATTTTTCACAGTCAATTACATTCATGAGTTTCCAAATTGAGTCCTCATCGTAAGCATAAAGTTCCATCCTTATGGCGTCTTGCTTGTATTTTGTCATATGATTCATTTGAATCCATCTAGTCTTTGATATTTCATTGTATTACCCATATCAGCAAGATAGGGTGAAGGTCTCCTCGACCTATATTTTTCACTAATGTATGCTTGTTGTAGATTATCGGTGGGACACATCTATTGTTTCAGCGATAGGAAAGTCATATCGGCAAGAGAATTATTATTGGGATGAGTCATAAAAAACTCATGTATGTCTCACTGACCAGCGCGGGGAATGATGTATCAGCCAAACAAAAGGTTATCGGAATGATGTCTTATCGAAGGTGTTGGGTCTTGTCGATAAGGCGCAAGGGGGGTTTTGTCAAAAAGCTATCGGGAAGAAGCTATGTAGTCTTGCTGACTCAAATGTCACATCGATAGAGAATTGCATCGGCAAGAGAATAAGTCTTTGGCATGAGTTCCGTCAAAAATTGAAGGTTACACCAAAAGAATACTTCCGGGAGAGTCTCACCAAATAAAGTAATTTGGAGGAATGGGTTCAGCGAGACATTTGGCATCAGTATGAGTCTTTTCGAAGATTCGTAAGTCTTGCTGATGAAATTTATTTCATCGATAAGATTGTTTTCATCGGTAAGAGAATGATATTGTCATGGCGACAAGAAGTAAACTTAAGGAGATTTTTCGGTGAGACATAGGATATCTATGGGATGTCTCCCCGACAACAGAATGTTGCAGCGACCCACATGAGACAAAAGAATACATTTCGGCGAGACAAAGTATTGTCTATGAGACTTCTCCCTGACTCTAAAGGTCACAGCGAAACACAAAGAACTAAAGGATGATTGTCGATGAGACATTGGCCTTCGGTATGACTACAGGATGTTTTGGCGAAAGATCTAATGAACGTTGCAAAAAATATTTCACCCTAGATTTGAAAATCTCTCACTGGAAAGACATTTGATGCGATAGTGCAAGTTTCAAATAACTCTTCATTTGTGCTCCAGCTGACATATTAATGGCGTGACAGGATATAACAGGGTAAGTGTAATCAAATGCATTTGTGTTGAATTGATTGCAAAAGAGTCAGCAGTGCAAATAGAGGACCAGGACATCTTCCAGCTTGAGGAGCTTGAGAAATACACTGTAAGTGACTGCATCTTAGCCTTCTAAATTTTAACTTCTGAAATCTTGAAGAATGGAGTCCCCTGGTTCTGGAAAAGTCAAAAGTAGAAAATAGGGTGAAAGTAGTCAATCGAAAGGGAAGAAACAAAAAATTGATATAGAACATGAGGGCACTGAATGAAGATTAAACCAGGATCTCATTATTCAGTTGCCTGGTTCAAGGCCTAGAGCCAGAAGGTCTAGACAACTTAGGGTAGAGATTGATAAACTAGATGACAAATGCAAATTCATAGGAGACATCTGGACTACCATAAGGGGGTATGAATTGTTTAATTTCCATTATCATAGAAGTCATTTTCAACCAGTTTGCAACCCATGGAAGCTGAATTTGGGAAAACTGGTGTCCCCTAACATGTTTGTGAATGTTGAACTGGTAAAATTGTTGGCTGATAACTATGACCCGAAGCATAAAGCTATATGTGACCTATCTGGAAAGCCACAAATATATCTGTCAAAAGAGGCAATTGGGCAGGTTTTCAATTTAGAAGGGTTTTGCAATGAGGAGATCATACACGAGGAATTGGAGAAGGAATTCTCGAGAATGGATACAATCTATAAGGGTTGGAGGTTGCCAATTCACAGAGTTAAACAAGGCAGCAAGCTAGATCCTCTACAGGATAGTGAGGACCCCCCTTATCATGTGGACTTGTTTGAACCCTATATGAAATACACCTATATTTCAATGTGTCAGGTATTGGGAATGGATTCCCCAGAGTATATGTCAATTGTGCCCATGATTATCACAACAGATATCCAGTATCATAATTCTCTGTCATTTGACTATGCCTCATACATTTCTAGGGGGCTTGATTCAGGACTGATGGCTATAAAAGGTGGATCATCTACTTTTTATCTTAGGCATTATTCATTGTTGATGCACCTGGTACTATATTTTGGACAGGAGTTGGGAGTATGGCCTTTAGAAATGAGAATTTCTCAGCTTGGTAAAGATGGTGAAGCATTACCTATTCAATTGTGGACTGCTATTTGGGATAGCAGGATTGCTAATGCTAGTTTCATTCATTTTGAAGAATATTTTATGAAAACATTGTACAAATTGTATAAATATCCCTGTAATTATTCATTATCAAATGAGATTAAGAGATTTCTTTAGCCAAAATATTTCAATGGGCTAATTGATCATAACTGGGGAGATTGGTATTGTTTGGATGGAGCTACAATGATCAGATTCTATGGGTTTGAAGAGGCCCCTTTCATTCTGCCAAAGACAGCTCCAAACAGGATTGCATATCTGGAGATTGTCAGGCAGATGGATTATTGCAGTGTAATGAATTTTAGTTCTTTTGGGAAGCAGGCTTTTATGCCTAGCTCATTGTGCTTTGGTGATTTCACTGTGTTGGCCAAGGAAGGATACAATTTCATCCTTGACAAACTGCTTCAGTACAACATGAAGAGAGGATCACCAAGGAAGAGCTTTGACCCAAAAGGATATATCAATTCTGCCAAAGAGAAGATACACTTTGGAAAGTATCAGCATGTGCCCTATCCCTTTGATGATATGATTCAGAATCTGGAGGAAGATGAAGCTGAGATGGTGGTTGAAAGATATAACCAAGGGCTGCATGATGCAGAGCAATTGTCTTCAGGGGAAGAGACACCACAAGATAATGTGCCACAAAGCCAACCAGAAAAGGTATCCAGATTGAGAACTCAGCAGTATGTTTGCCCAACTAGAGAGCTGAGTGTTGAGAGTGGTGATGCAGATGCAAGGCATATTGAGTATAGATCATTTGTTTCAGATGATGAGTTCATAAACTCCCCAGAATTCAAAGCATTTTTGTATAAATAGAAGGGGAAGGAAATAAGAGAAAAGGTTGATGATGTCACTGCAGGAAATGAAGAACAATTGTTGAACGAATTGAGGAAATGTGTGGATGATGAAATGACAAATATGACCCCTGAAAAGGGGAGGAAAATGTTGCAAGATGCTGGTGTCATGATCTTTCCTAGGCTAGATCTCAATTCAGCCCTTGTTTTTGATAGTTTCTTGAGGGACAACAATGCTACACATAAGCTTGACAAAGAAAGTGTAACAGAGGTGTATGCTGGATCAAAATACAATACTGATGAAGGGTCATTGATGATCTGGGCCTTATACCCACCCCACAGGAAATCAGTGGTCATTGACACTGAAAAGGAATTTGGCCATGTCATGAACCTAAAGGTTGGGGAAGCTGATCCTGTGGCTACTGCAGAAATTGGAGTGAATATTGCAAAGCTGAACAAGGCCCAAATTCAGATGTTGATAAAGGAAAGGGAGATGTACAAAGCAAATAATGAAAGAATGTTGAGAGAAAATGACAGACTAAAGGATTTAGTTGGTGTTACAATGAAGACACCCAAGATGCTCACTCAAGGAGAAAGCTCTCAGACAAAGGATCATTGGGTTGGATCAAGTGCTTATTCCCAAGGAAAGCATGATGCAATTGTTGCAATAATCAAGAAAAGGCAGGATAGTTTAACACCTTGGTTGAATAAACTTTGGGGAAAACATTCACATACTCTTGCTGCATTAAAGGAGCATGAAAGGATGGATGGATGGATTATGGAGAAGTTTCATGAGATAGATCAAAGAGATGCTTCTAACAGTGCAGCAATTGAAGCTGCAAATCATATTATAAATCGACATCGAAACTTCTACAATGAGTTGCAAGGGGATGAACAGGGTTTGATAAATGCTGCCAAGAAAACATTGATTGCATTCTCTGATGACAAAGGGGAACTGAACGAAGCTGCCAGATGGAAGAATGAAAGTGAATCATTGTTAAATGAAGTCACGAGGATAGCTTCTATGGAGAATACAACGTTAGAAGAAGTGAGCGAGCAGAATGAGTAGATTTTCAAGATGGAAATCACTATCCAGAATGCGGTTGGAGATGCGGATACATACGAGCATCGGGATTATTTGGATCATCTTACTAAAACTCACTTGTGGCTTAATAGAGCTTAATTATCCTCTGATCTTTTATTTTGTAAACATGTGACATTTCAATTTTTGAAAGGACGCGTCCTTTCATATTCTCAATGTATAAATATTCGTTTTGAAAATGAAATGAAGGAGCGATAAGTAGAATAGGTTAGAGGATAGAAAATATAGAGTGTAATACAATGTTTTTCCAATATGAGATTATGCTACATGTTTCAAATCATGGAGATATCAATTGAAATCTAATAATATGGTGCAGTTGTTTCTGGTATCAGTTGTTTATGGTGTTTGTTGAAAGTATTATTAAAGTTGTCTCCAATATGGTGTTTTCTGGTTATTTAAATTAGTGTAACAAGTTTACATTCAGTTTGTCAGTGCACATTTGCTACATTTGTATGGTCAATTGATTGGTTCTTTCCAGTAAAGATTAAACCCTTTAAATTGATCGTAGTAATTAGAGAATGTTAATTGGATCACTAAAAAGAACTCAGTAATCATAACCTTGCATGTTTATACAAGTTATAAACTAAATCAAATGCTAAACAACTTGAATGTCTACCAGAATGAAGTACTTGTTTTAGATTTCTCTTGACTCTGCATACCCAATAAGGCACTAGTCTCTGCATTTTCATCATTACTTGATTCATTCATTTTTCTTTACATCTGTTAACTGAGCATATTAGGATTTAGTTTTGAATATTGCTATATGATCTATACCAAATTTGATTTCATTTGTCCACTTCCATCTTCCATCGTGGACAAATCACTGCAAGAGAGGAGATCAAAAGTCAAGTCTACCCAATTCACATAGGTACACCCGCCTAGGTCTAGCAGCACCTAAAGAGTAGAAAGCTTAAACCATTTGGCTTTGTCTATTACCCTAAAACATTCCCAGAGATTGGAAACCTCTTGAGGTATTCTTACCTACATTTTTGAGAGCTAACACGAGGCTTTTAAAGTCCTTGTCAGTTGGTCCAGGTCCTTTGAGCTAACTTCGATTGGAATTGGAAATTCCATAGGTATATTAGAAGACAAACCCGGTTACATTGTAAAAAGAACCCACATACACGTCAACCACTGAACAACCACCTCTACAACTGAATTTTTAATCTTTTATGATCACATGAAACATAAAACACACTAATTTCAAGGTTTTTAACATCACTATTGAAATGTTTTAATTTTTTGACCTTTCAAACATTAAAAAGTACATCATTAAATTAATTATGTAATGGCATAAAAATTAAAAACATCATGAATTAATTATGTACCACATAAGTCAAATATAATTCTATCAAGAAATTAATATCAAATAGACAATATAATCGCATAACTTATACATTTCAATGTCATTGATCTTCTTCTTCATCCAACTCTTTGTCTGTATCATTCGATCCAGATTCGACATTGTAAGGATTGGTCATATCATCATCATCGTCATCGATATCAGTTTCGATAATGTCATCATCCACATGGATGTCATCTTCATGAACATTAACTCCTACATCATCATCATCTAGTTCCTCCTCTTCGACATCTTCATCAGGGACATCATCA
>VDFB02195329.1:0-10857 GCA_007258455.2 Sequoia sempervirens | reverse complement strand
TAACTTCTCAAACCAATTTCTTTCCTTTACAAAAAACCTTCAAGTTGCTTCCATATAAATCTCCCTCATCAAGATTCCCATGCAAAAGGCAGCTTTTCACATCCATTTTGCTCAATTTCAAATCATAAGCAGAGTAAATAGATAAGAAGAGTCTAATAGGAAGTTATTCTAGCAACACGAGAAGATTTCATTAAAGTCAATTCCCTCTCTAGGAGTATCCCCATACTAATCTAGCCTTGTACCTTTCAAGATTACCATCTGCACCAATCTTCTTTTTAAAGATCCGTTTACAACCAATGGCCTTTCTATCTTTGGGAAAACTCTCAAGATCCCATGTGTCACAAGTATCCAAAGATTCCATTTCCTCATGCATAGCTTGTGACCAAAGCTTGTTCTCATCTGAGGACAAAGCTTCCCTGTAAGAACTGGGTTCATCATTAGCACTCATTAAAGCAAAAATACAATGGAAATTAGGTGGGCTATACTTATCAACGGGATTTCGTTGTCTTGTGGATCTCCTTAAAGGAGTTTCTTCTGGTTCCTCAATATGCTCATCTTGAGCCTCTATTTTAGAAGAACTCTCTGAACTCTCTTCTTGTGATTCATCCACTTGTTCTTCAACATGTGCATCTTGTTGCTTCTCAGTATTTGTCTCAAAATGCACTGTTCGAGAAGTATCCTTTTCCTTTGGTTGTTCTTCTCCTGAATAAGCTCTAAATTCCTTGAAAATAACATCTCTAGATAAAGAAACTTTTCTTGTTAGTGGATTCCAAAGCTTGTAACCTTTTACATTTTCACCATAACCTATGAATATGCATTTATGTGCTTTAGGATCCAATTTAGATCTCTTTTCTTGAGGCATGTGAACAAAAGCCTCACAACCAAAGATCCTTAAATGTGCAACACTAGGTTTCTTACCTAACCACATCTCATAAGGAGTTTTATCTTCAATAGATGAACTAGGGGATCTATTGATTAAATAAGAAGTACATACCGCTTCAGCCCATAAGGACCATTCAAGCTTAGCACTACTTAACATACTCCTAGCTCTTTCCATTAAGGTTCAGTTCATCCTTTCTGCTACTCCATTTTGTTGAGGTGTATATGGAGTAGTTTTTTGTCTCACTATTCGTGCATGCTTACAATAATCATCAAATTCCTTAGAACAATACTCACCACCATTATCTAATCTCAACACTTTTATCTTATGATTTGATTGTTTCTCAACCAAAGCCTTAAATTCCTTAAACTTATTAAACACATCAGATTTGTTATGTATAAAATATATCCAAGTTTATCTGAGACATCATCAATAAATGTGACATAGTATCTAGATTTTCCAATAGAGTCAATATCCATAGGACCCATTACATTTGAGTGAATAATCTCTAATAATCTTTTAGCTCTATTTGTACCACTAGGAAATTTAGATCTAGATTGCTTTCCAAACACACAGTGCTCACAAAAGTCATTTTTGCCAATATTATAATTAGGAATACCGTCAACCAAATTTTTATTAAGAATGGTCCTAAGACCTTTTTCACCTATATGGCCCAATCTATGGTGCCATAGCATACATGTATTTTCAGCTTCAGTTACATTTGATAAAATATTTACATTGGAGGTATTCAGCTTAAACAAAGTCCCAATCTGAGATCCTTTAGCAACCACCATATTCCCTTTCACCAATCCGCAACCACCTTTGTCAAATGTCACATGCATTCCAGAATCATTAAACTTAGAGACATAAAGTAGACTCCTTGCAAGTCCTGGAATATGTAAAACATCATTAAGGGTCTTAACACTACCATCACTGAAACACAATTTTACCTCTCCTTTTCCAACAACCTTTGTTGTGTTGTTGTCTCCAAAGAAGACATCTCCTCCATCATATGCAATATACTTAGAGAACCACTCCTTTCTAGGAGTCATATGATAGGAGCAACCTGAATCAAGAAGCCAAGAGTTATCAACAACAATATTAGAAGAAATGACTAATGCATCATCATTGTCATCAGATTTTTCTGTAGAAGCATCAGTACTCTTCTTCTTGCTCTTACAATCCTTTTTAATATGTCTAGGTTTTCCGCAATTCCAGCACTTTACCTTACTCTTACCAGGAGTTTTTGACCATCCTTTAGACTTACCCTTTCCTTTCTTGTCTGCTTTAGATTCCTTCTCTTTAGGCCTACCTCTTACAAACAAGGCATCTTGGGAGCCAGTTTTAGATTTCCTCCTCATCTCCTTTGATAGGAGAGTAGGAATGATGTTGTCCATTTTTGGATCTGCACCATTACCACTAATTGCAACTATTAGATTTTCCCAAGAATCTGGTAAAGAGCAAAGCAATAAAATGTACTTATCCTCATCCTCAAGCTTTACATCTACGGATGCTAAATGACTGAGAATTAAATTGAAAGCATTTAAATGTTGTGCTACTGAATCACCATCTTTCATTTTCAATGAATATAATTGCCTTTTCAAATACAACTTATTTGTTAGACTCTTTGTTTGATAAATGTCTCCTATTCTTTTCCACAATTTATATGCACTGGTTTCCACTAAAACATTTAAAAGAACAACATCAACAAGACACAATCTAATTGTTCCTCTTTCCTTTTTATCTAACTTAGCCCAATCTTCATCTGACATAGTTGTAGGTGTCTTTGTCTCATTATTAACCGCTAACCATTGATCTCTTTCTTCAAGAAGATCTTCCATTTTTAATTTCCACATTTCATAGTTAGAACAATTGAACTTTTCAATATCTAACCTTGAATTCATTGTAACAAAAACTTAATTCCAAAATCAGAAAATTACTAAAATAATAAGAGCTCCCACTAAGCTAATAAATCCTTCAAACTTTAAGAGAATGGTGTCCCAATACTCTACCCAACCTCAGCTCTGATACCAAATGTTGAAAAATGAGGTGTTTTCTTAGCTTACTACTCTATAAAACTTTAATATTGCTGATCTAAGTAAGCTCTTTCTTTGTTACATATATTCTTTGTGGGTGATTATCTTGATTAATTCATTTTACTATTGTAGAATGAAGAGAGAAGTTGATAGAAGAACTAGACATGATATTAGGAAAGATTACACAAGATGTACCGCGGAGGTCCTCGAAAACTCACCAAGAATTATTCTATTATTCAATCTCTTGAATTACAATAGCTCCAATTCTTGCTTAAGAATGCTTCTTCTATCTTTACCAATCTTCTTCACACTTGCAATAACAATTATGAAAACTCTCTTCAACTTGAATGAGATATAGAGACAATATACAACATTGTAATCTCCAAATGGTGATAATTGCAATGCACAAGCTCAAGCCCTTGAAAAGGTATGCCATATTGCTTCAAGTTGAGTTATTCTATGAAGACTAAAGCTTACAACATGTGCTTCATGCATTTGGGTGTCCCAAACTAAAGCTACAACTTCTCCTTCACTTCGGTGATAATTCCAAAGCTCTTCCTCAAAGTTGGTGCCCTTAAGTAATCCTACATAACTGAGCCTTCAGAAATATCTTATCATGCATTGAATTTAATTCCAATAAAGCATCTTGGTGCCCAAGTTGGCTCCAAGTGATTTCTTTGTTAACTAAAAAATATTTACTCAACACTATTCCCAAATAATGGTCATCCCTCGCTAACCTGGAGGTTGTCCCCATATCTGCCATGCAACCTTCAATGTGTTATTAGCTATAGAATTTGCCAATCTGCTAACTAACATACAATCAAATTCAATCAAGACAACCGAACTATAATCAATCAATGTCAATCATGCAAACATCAAATCCTAACTCCTAAGATCTTTTCATGCATTTAGAAGTGTTAACTGTTACTCTATATAGTTAACTGAACACAAGGTGATTTTCACCTTACCATGTAGGTGTCCCATGTGCCCCTATTATTTAGGAACTCACTATGGACGCCCTCACATGCTTCTTACATTTATAATTAATTACAAATGTCAATAATCATGATTATTTCATCAAATATTAATCTCATCCTAATCTTAGTGTTATTGAACACATTCCAATAATCTAGGAGATACATGAAATAATTAATGTTTAGGATTTGCAATTGAATGGCAACCTATTTCCAAATGTGATGATACCTCCATTTTTCTTTTTTATGGATGTATTAGCATTAAAATACCCTCCTAATATAATCAATTCCTCCGTTAACAAAAAGAGGGTTGTTGTTAAATAGTCTCATACCTGTTTCTTGCTAGAAGTTCGTGTAGGGCCATAAACATTGAATATCCAAAATGTATGCTGATAATATTAAATATTGATGAGCAACCAACATTCTTAGGTCGCAATGAACTCCTCCTTGACCTTGCATGGATCATATAATATTGTCATTCCTCCTACTTCCCTTACTACAGGAGTATGAAATACTTCCCATTTGGACCATTTAGTTAGGATTTCTTTATTTTGTTCATCTGAAAATTTAGTCTCTTGTAGTAGAAAAATATCAGCATCACTTGAATTAATTTGGCACTTAATCAAGAGCCTTTTGTAAGTGGAATTTAAGCCCCTAACATTCCATGAAATAACCTTAATTAGTCTCAAATAGAGTGGCATGCCCTCCTTGGTTTCACATTCATATTTTTGGCCAGGGTAGTTTGCAAACCCACTACGATCTCTTCTTGTATTTTCCTTGTCTTGTATGTTTTTCCTTTCTTTATATTTCTTTTAGGGGACAAGGTAGTCACATCAAATTGATTCTATGAGATGGAAAGTGAGTAAGAGTAATCAAAATCATTCAATTCCTCCTCATTAATATTTCCAATGATTTTTCCTCCAACTTCCACTAAGATCTGTTCTGCCATTACTGATAGAGACCTTGAGTAGGGAACATGAGAACCCAGAGGAATATGTTTTATAATATCCTACTTGATATTTTCTATAGGTAGAACATTTTTCATGGCATTCTAAGCCATATGATTGTAGTTAGGAGGAGTATTTAGTTCCATAGACTTTACATAAGTGTTTTGGGAGCACTCCATCTCCAAACTACTTACCCAAATCTTCAACCATCATATCTAGGAATACTGAAGAAACATCCTAATTTTCCATTTCCTCTACCACTAAATTTGGGATTATACTATTAGATTGTGAATTCAGGCTAACATTTTCTAGTTCCTATAAATCTAGAAATTCCACCATTGTGTTCAACTGCACTAGAACTTCATTCTCCTTACTACAAGCTAGTATCTATAAAGGAGAAAAATCCTTTACCATTTGGACATCTAACAAATCCTTATCTCCCATTATGATTGTAGACACCTAAAATTTTCTTAATGATATATAACATACTTTATTTCACTAACTAACACCATTCCTAGTCCATTTCACATAATACATCCATTTAATTAAATAATGTCAATTATTTAGTTAATTTCACCTTTTTCTCCTATTAATTAAATAATGTTAATTCCACTCCTCATTTGATTAAATAATACAAATTATTTAAGTTAATATCATAATCATAGTTTGATTAAATAATTCATGATTATTTAATTAAAGTCTCTAATTTCATCCACTTGCATAATTAAATAATATTAATCAATTTTTTAATTAGCTACTTTCTTTCGAATCCTCCAACATCCTCAACTTGCACAAAATATATTCCCATGAAATATTTTCCTTTTTGAATACAAATATTTTCCTCCAAATGGAAATATCTCTCAAGGATTTTGAAACATTGATTTGATCCTTGATCCATGTCTCATGGATTATCAACTGTTTGATTCATCCTTGATCCATTTTCACTCCTCTCATTTGATTTCATCCATTGATTAACATTTTTGATCTTCACTAACCAATTTGATCAATTTGAGTGTATTTTGTGAGTCATTTCATCTTATTTCTTCATCAATTTCTTTGAAACATCATGAACTTTGTTCAAATTGAGCACTTCACATCTAATTTGAGCATGTTCCCATAATGGGATTGAGGTTTTCATTGTTTTAGTTAGATTTCATTTGAATTGATTAGCTCTTTCATTTGTTTGAATTCTAATTGATCTTTATGAACAATTTCATTGGAATTGTGTAGTTAGTTGATCATTTATTTATAGCTTTCAAGTTTAATTTGATGTTATTTAATCAATCAATTTTATACATTCATAATGATTTTTGGAGAAATTTCTTCTGAAGCCTCAATACTATTCACTTTAGCCATTGAAGAAATCTCTAAAAACGGGATAAAATCATCCTTGGAAGAGATTATTTTATCTAAAAAAATTTATAATAATTAATTATTAAAAAAAAAAATTATAATAATAAATTTGCTAATTAAAAGAAAGTAATTTTAGGTTAGTATAAAGATTTCAATTGACAATACTACTAGCATATGTATCTTATTAAATAATCTATATAGATAACACTAGATATAACTATTTCATTTATTTTTTATTACATTAGGTATCTGTAAGATCATGATGGGCAAAAGAGTGGTGATATGATGGGTATGTGTAGGGTATGTGGTGACGACTTTTTTTTACCCAAAATTGATGAAATAAAAAGGTTTTTAAAGGAGATTATCAACTTTCCACTAATATAAATTATGCTTTACTTTGAATTTCATAAAAAAATATTATTCATTTTCTATTTGGTCACGAATAAAGTCATTGATAGGCTTATTGAAAACATTTACCATAGCTTTTCAAAGAAGTACGTATCACATTTTTGAATCCAAAAATCGTCACATTCTATGCTTCACATACTATATGATTAAAATAATAATAATAATTCCATGAATTTTTTTTGACCAAGTTAAGGTGAATTAGGACATCTGAGAGTTTTATATTTTTTTTAAAAGTTCAGAATAAAAATTCATAATTAATTATTTACTTGGAAAAATATTACAAAAATGCATTATCGAGGACTATGGAAGTCCTCTACTTATATATCTAAAATGCATTATAAAAAATATTATCATTTTATTGTGGTTAGGGTGGTCAAGCGGACACCTACTTATTTTTTTTCCACTGAGAATTTAAATTACACTACTACATTAAAATTTCAAATTTTTTCATAAATACAATTTTTTTTTTTTTCAAAGGAAATAAACCTAGTAGTTTACAAACTACATTCAATTTGCTACAAAGGGTGTATTTTTTCCATGATGATCATGCACATACCCCATTATTTAACCTATTTATATTGCATTTATATTATTTTAAAATTATATGATTTAATATTTACATAATCTTAATTTTTTCTCATATTATTTTTAAATTATTTAATCAAAAGATTAAAAATATATAAAAAATATTATAATTATGCTTTTATTATTGAAAATAATTTTATATAAATTTAATTATTTTTTAAATTAAATTAAATAAGATAATATTATAATATTATCTAAACATCATATCATATAGTAGAAATAAAATAGAAATTATATTATACTTATTAATTTAATTATATTTATTATTATTGACAATAATTATTCTATAAATTTAATTATTTTCTAAATTTAATTAATTAGATATTATTATAATATTATATAGACATCATAACAAAAATACAATAGATATTTTAATTTTATTTCATTTAGAATATTCTTATATTAAAATTGTATTATATTGATATATTTTTGTATAATTAATAATAAGTTTTATATGATTTTATTATTAAATATTAAGTATATATTAGGATTATAATATAATACTATTATATTATTATAATTTCAAGTTAAATACAATTAGATTGAATATTGTATTTAATTATTCCTATATTATATCATATTATATTTATATAATACTATATTATCCATTGTTTATTATTTATAATAATTATATTATATATTATTTATTATATTATATTAAATTTATGATTTAACATAATTATTATGTAAATTTAATTATGTTTAGAATTATATAAATTTAATTATTTAGTTAAAAATTAAAATAGTACATAAATTATTATATTAAACTTTTTCTTATTACACAATTATTATATAAATTTACTTATTGAATTAAAAGTTCATTTATTAAAGTTTATATGATATTATAAATATTATTATTTGAAAAACTTATTATATAAAATTTATGTTTACATGATTGTCATTTATTTCTTTCATATATGTATATTATATTATCTGGTTTTATTTATAATTTATTTAATATTAATAATAAATAAATTATTATTTAAATTTATATTATATTATTAATGTATATTATTATTTCACATAATTATTTATGTTTATATAATAATTATTTTTTTAATTCTATTATCATTTCATTTTATTTATATTTGATGTCATATTTATAATAATTTTTATAATATTTAAAATATAAATATATAATTATTTTTATATAATAGAATTGATTTTTATTAATATTATATTTTACTATGAAATTTAGATTATATTGTATGATGCTAATAATATTATATATTATTGTTATTGTAATTTATTATTATATTAATTATACTATTATCTTATCTGAGGTGGAACCCTGGAAAGGAAAATCCGGAGATTAACCCTGCTGCATCCTCCACCAGTAAAAATGAGAAAGCTAAAGGGGGAGTGGGGACCACAGGCGGCAATGGTGGCAATTGCAAACCCTGGACCTCTCTGTTCGGGGTAAAACCTAATGGAAAATCATCTTTCCCTCCAGTGCAAAATATCTCATCCCCAGTTAGAGGTAAGTTTTCTATTTCTATTCCAAATCTGCTCATTGACCATAATATAGCCCTAATGGAACAAACTCTGGTCGGGAAGTTCATGGGCCCTAGACCAAATATTGAATTGGTCAGGGAGTTTGTTAAAAATAAATGGAGAACTAGCGGGAAAGTCTCAGTTGTTGCTCTTCCAAAGGGTTTTTTCGCGTTTGAATTTACTTGTAGAGAGGACATCACGGTTGTTAGAAGTGGAGGTCCTTGGGTGATAGGGAAATCTTCCCTGGCTCTAAAGAAGTGGTCCTCCAACTTGGATCTATCGAACTCCATCTTTGAGAATGTACCAGTTTGGGTTAGACTTCTAGGCATGCCCCTAGAGTACTAGAGTGAAGACATCTTTCATGGTATTGCGAGCTCCTTTGGTGAGCTCCTTTCGATTGACACAATGACAGCTGCTAGAAAGAGATTGGTTTTTGTGAGGATATGTGTGGGAGTCTCCCAGGAAGCAGATCTACCATTTTCGATTGAGATCCAATCTAAACTGGGTTCCTAGGTATATAATATAGAGTTTGAAACCATCCTGTTTTCTTGTTTCATGTGTAGGAAATCTGGTCACTGGGCAAAAAAATTCCCCCTAAATGCCACTTCAGAGAAAGAAAAACCAGCAGGACCTAGAAAAAAGGCGTGGAAAAAATGAATGATTTAGGAGAAGAAAGGAAGGAAAATAAAGAGCAGGAACTGGAAAACAAAGAGTCTAATATTCAGAGTATCTCTCCAGAGATTGAAGTAGTCATGGAATCTAAAGGTGAGATCCCTAATGATCCTCATTACATGAATCTTGTTAAAACATCTTCATTTAAGGAAAGGGATTCCGATGAGGATACCTTAGTTGGAGAAGGAGATCGAAACCTTTCTACTTCCTTATCCCAAATGATAGTCCCTTTTGATAGAAACGAAGAGATCCCGGGTCTGGAGGATATTCCTAGTGAGGGCTTGTCCTTGGTTCTAAATATTCCTCTTCCCTCCCTGTCTTCTGATAATCTTGGCCCTTAGGGAGTAGTGTACCTAATGGATCCCAACTCCACAGATAGGGTTAAGGATTCCCTTGAAAATCTGGATCACATAGCAGATCTTTCCAGTAATGTCTTGTCTTGTCAAGAGAATGGAAACATGGACACTTTACCTTGGGAACAAAGAATACCAACTGATAAGGACTGGGAGTCCAGTAGAGAGACAGATAGCCAAGAAGAGACTGATAAAGAGGAGAATATATCAAAGAAGAAGACAGAAAAAAACAAACAATGGAAGACCCCAAGTGGCATTTCTACCAAATCAAGAGTCAAGGCAGATTATGGAGTAGTAAATAACTCAAGAGGTAAAAAGTCTTCGAAAAAGAAAAGAGAGCTGAATAGTTTTCAGGATATTGCAGATGGATCTCAGAAAACCATCCCAGAATGTCTTAACTCCCCTAGTATCTAATGAAGATTATGTCCTGGAATATCAGGGGACTCAATAGCCCCCACAAGCAGGATGTTCTTCACAATTTCGTTAGATATCACAAGCCGAATATTCTTTTAATTCAGGAAACTAAAATGTCAAAAGAGAAAATTGAAAAGATGAAACTTTTCCATTATTACAGTAACCAGAGTAATAATTCAAATGGCGCTTCTGGAGGCATTGCGACTTTTTGGAATAGCCACACAATCAAAGCTGATCTGATCTTGGAAGGTACGAATCATATAGCCACTAGATTTACACATATAAGAGATAACTTCAGCTGGATTCAAGTGAATATATATGCTACTAATGGAAAAGGAATGAGAAAATATTTTTGGTTGGAATTAGTTGCCTTTAGGAGGATTTTTTATAGAGAAGCTTGGATTGTTATGGGGGATTTTAACACACGCTTAATGAATGGAGAAAAATTTGGGGGATCCCAGATCAATTTGGAGAGTAAAGAGGATCTTCAGAATTTCATTGATAATCAAGGGCTGATTGATCTAGATCTACATGGAGCTTCCTTTACCTGGTCTAATTGTAGAAAGGGGTTGGATCTCATACAGGTTAGATTAGATAGATCTTTAATCTCCAATCATTGGTATTTTGATTATTACTGCTCCCTTAAAGCTCTTACGAGAATTGGTTCTGATCATTTTCCTATCAATTTCACTACAGATCCAATAAAAAAGAAGAACATTCCTTTCAGATTTGAAAAAATGT
>VDFB02195328.1:0-46003 GCA_007258455.2 Sequoia sempervirens | reverse complement strand
GAATACCAAATTTAGTTTAAATATATTTAAGAGTATATACATATTTTCAACAGAGATTCAGAAGAATAATCGTATAAACAAATAGATTTTATGAAAAACCCAAAATAAATAAGGTACGTTGATTTAACAGTATCACGATTTTTATTTCCACACAATAAATTTCTCAACTAAGTTATATTGAAGGAATTTTCAAATAGGTTGCACTAAGTTTTCTACAGAAGATTTCGAGGGTTTTACTACAAATGAGTTTTCAAACATAACACCATATTCAAACAATTTTCGAAAACATAGCAAAATTTTAAAAGGGAAAGAACCTGGA
Source organism: Sequoia sempervirens (assembly GCA_007258455.2). Lineage (NCBI taxonomy): Eukaryota > Viridiplantae > Streptophyta > Pinopsida > Cupressales > Cupressaceae > Sequoia > Sequoia sempervirens. The sequence continues at coordinate 45,684 of VDFB02195328.1, read as the reverse complement.
ATCCTGTGTCTGAAGGAGAATCCCGCCTGTAGCCTCCGCTCGATCCTTCCCTACCGCTCCCTTTTCTTGTTCTTCTGCCTTCAACGTTCTTCTGAACAATCTGTTCTTTTCAACTCACAATAGTTTTACCCCGACAAACCTCCAAAAAACCCTCAAAACTCTCCCTCTTATTTTTCCTTTCTAGATCCAAAAACTACAGAGCCAAAACTCCAACCCCCAAAAACTTGTGTGTGAAGAATAATCCTTTTCATAAAAATAATAAATCACTAAATAAATCAATAAATCTTTTTCCGCTTTCTTTTCCAAAAAGCCCCCTTTCTTATTTGTTCTTTTCCAGTTTTTAAAAGCTCACACATATCTAAAATTTTAATTAAATAATTTATTTAAATTTAGATTTTATCTTCACATAATCTTCTAATTTAATACTGATAAAAAAAATAATATTTAATTACTCACAACAATATTAATTTAATCATAATTATTTTAACTTTTAATTAATTAAATCATTTTTAATTTATAATGTATTTAATTTTAACTTTTTCCTAACCCTCAATTAAATCAAATAACAATGAAACAATAATTAATTATTTCATGAATTACGATTAATTAATTAAACACTAACCAAGAATAAAAACAATTACTCAACAGTGAAACTACCTACAAGACAAATACAAGACTTCAATCAAGACACAACTTACAACAGACGACGGACTTGGGACGGGGACACTTCCAAGCTTACTCCCTTTTTCAACTTTTACCCATTGAGTTAATTTATTGCTCGCCCTGTCCTGCCGAAGCAGGTGGAATTGAGACTTATTCCTGCAATCCTGCATCCAAATAAACGTCAAGTAGCACATGTATATATATATATATATATAAAATCAACATACTATCATGAGAAGGAATTGCAGTGTAGCAGGGAACTCGTGAACGAGTGATGCTACACTGTCCTTTCACCTAATCTAATCTAACAATTATAATATCAATAATGAGCTAACATTTCTAACCAAATTGACATAAGATAACATGATATTAAACTACTACATTTTAACTAATTATTAAACAAATGCATCATATAATAATACTGAATTAAATAACATCACCATAAAATCATCACATTGACATATAAACATTAATGACAATTCATTTAAATAAAAAAATAATCTAAACAACACACAGAGTATCAACAATCATCCTAATAATGTCATATCAAACGATTAGGTCCACTAAAGGAATAACAACATCATCAAACTACAAACAACCAAATCAAACCATAATAGTATCATCATAGTATCAACGTATCAAGTTAAAGCATAGAAATTAATAAATCCAACAGTAGGAGGGGTATTACAGAAGGCATAGAGATTGGTATGTGGTGGAGACGAGCATTGGCCATCTCACTATAGTGGAGTCTTCAATAGGCTATGACTGCAACAATAAGAAAATGCCTAGAGTGAATGTGTAGGACCCATGGGAAGCTCTTTCAATGGCTCTCTTTCCATCTCAACTTTGGAGTGAAAATTGATCATTGTATTTAAGCAAGATATCGATATGGATGGAGAAAGTTGCAACCTTCATGACTTCTTCAAATACTTTGAGTTGTTGTGATGAATGCCTCATGTAGGCCTGGAGAGCTTCAAATTGCATCACCTGCCACAATGGATTTTGTAGAGTTTATGCAACCATAAGAGAATGATGACCAAAGTATGAGAGTCAACACCTTCTTAGAGATTGTTCTATAATAAAGTTAACCTTGATAGTGCAAATAATAATGTCTTTAAACTTTAAAAAATAATGCCTTCACAAAGTTGTTATAAAAGTAATGAATCCAATCTTCACTGGAGACATGATTGGAGATTTTTTAGACTTTGTACTCAATAATTTTTACACAACTACCACTCAAATAACTCTTCACAAGATATGGCACCAATTACAAAAAAAATATCACATTTGTGGAGCTCTCTACCTACAAATTACTTGTAAAAAAGTACAAAAACAATAATTATCTACAAATAATTATGAACCCTCCAAATGAGATTAATTTAAAATGTAAATTAAATTATATGGAACTCTAAAATAGACTTAGTGCAAGGTTTTGGGAAGGGTTTTGGCATATGGCTATGATACCATGTTAGGATTTTCATCCAAGATCATGAAAACAAAAAGCTTGTACTTCCACAACTTGCACACAATGATCATCCTAGTTGACATTAGAGTTTAATGTTGATTAGAATATGATTTTACCTAAATAGGAAAGGAAAGAAGGTAGTCATGTCAAATATAATGAGTGATTAATCCTTCAAATATGGAACACTTGTTAACTCACATGACATATATATTTTAGTGAGTGACAACTGATCATGCAAGAGGTGTAGAGGTGTCTCTCAAAGTGAAAACACTTGTCTCAACCACACGAGGTGAGAAAAACCTCTAAAACTCCTCTATGTGAGCTTAAGTGTAGTGTAAATAAGAATCAACTAACTAGGCAGAGAGATAGCTAGTTTTACAATACCTCTTTTTACACTAACACTAAGTATGCAAGATCAATCAAATCCTTTTCTTATATGATACTTACAATTTGTCTCTAAGATTTGTGTATCTCTCTCGACATCTCTCCAATTTCTATCACAGTCCTTCAAATATTTTGCGTAATACTAAAATTTACACTATGTATAATTTTACATTATTACATGATCTCCACTTTATCCCTATTAATGTTGATAATGCAATTCCCCATATTCCTAACCTTAATATTACCCTTAACCCCTTTATTTTTATTTGTTTAAGTGAACTATTTTCGTGGATGCTAGTGTGATGCACAAACATTTGTCCATAGTGGAAATGTCCCTGAAAGATTCCCTAATTTTTGGCCATTGGGACCTTACACTTCTTCCTTCTCATGAAGTGTAACACTTCTATGGGATACAAACATACCAAAAACACTGGCTTGCATGCCTTTTATTTCATTCATCCACTCTATCTTTCATTCCTTGAACTCTTTCTATAATTCTCTCATTCTAGCTCTCATTTTCTCACTCTCGTTCTCTCATACACCATTATGCTTGCAAGCTCTATTTCTCTTGGCTTCTACAAAAAACTCTTGTCTTTCTTTCTCTTTTCTAAAAAGTTTAATATACTCTCTTTTGGTATCACAAGCTTGTTAAAAAATGGTAACAACAATCTTTATTACATTATCATCTTTTTTAGTAGTATATTGATATTCTAATGTGTGCATCTTCTTTATCTTGTTTATCTATAAGTCAAATTTCTAATTTTGTTCTTTATCTATCTATTTGGTTCTTTGTAGAGTTGGGAACACTTATATGGGGGTTTGACTGAGGTAAGCCCCTATACATCACCAAAATTTTTCATTGTCTCTGTGTGTGTCAGTTGCTAATTTAGAGCATTGTTGGATACTTCATAGCATTGGACCTCTTGTGATTTCATTCTCTTATTTTCCACTTTTTCATTCCATTTCATTTTATTTAAATATACACATTTTAGTTTTCTCTATTTTATCTTTGTTATTTTCTTTATTATGTTAGTTTAGTTCATTTTTCAAATTTTAGCTTCCAAATAGTTAGTAGACATGCAATGTTTATGTTAGCAAGTTTTGTTTTTGGACCCTATGAGACTACAAATCGCCATGGGGATGTCCACATCCTACACTTTCATTTTTGGTTGAGAGATATTCATCTTGCTCAAGAGTCCTTCGTAGTTTACTCTTTAGGTCTCTAAAATGCTTTTTCTTAAAACAACAAAAAAATAAAATAACTAATACTCTTATCATTTTACCTTTTTTACCCAATATTTTCCTTTGAGATAGTTGTTGGACATTTTCTCCTTGTAGAATCTTCTTTTCCTGAGACACAAGTAGAAATTTTACTCCTCTACATTTTTGTGAACCAGATGTGAACTTTTTCTTCACTAATCTTTGTATTGAATTTTTTTTTATCTCTTATTAGGATGTGTATTGGATAGAATATTGTGACACTTTATGAGTTTCATAACCCATTCCACTACATCTAGGTACATAGTATGAAGACAGTTTAGTGATCCTAATCAAGGTCTTGATTTCAAGGACTTCACTAAAGGATTTTCACCTAGTTTAGAACCTACTTTTGAGTGTACCCAACCATCAAATGAAATTCAAAAAACTGCTAGACCAATCACTCCTCTTGAGTCACCCACTTCTAGAGATTATGAGCTTCCTCTTAGGGTTCCCTTTGAGAAAGTTAAATCTTTCTTCAAGAGGTTAAAAATGTTTAATGATTCTGTAAGTAGATATGATACCTACATCCATGCTACACCCCATGTTAGTGGTCTAAGGAACCTGCTTATTTCAGATTAAAAATATTTGGAATTAATTTGATGGATTTCTAGTATTTTGGAAACCCATGTAACATCTTACACATCCATCTTGGGTTTAACCCTCAAGATGTCAAATTCAAAATCACTAGAATCTAGTTTAATATTTTGATGGCAAGATTATCTATACATATGGTAGACATGGGTCCTTTTGTTCATTCTTTTATCATTGCTGATGATACTAATATTGTCAACTCAAGTGGTCTTGGAGTCAAAGTGAAGCAAGTCCCCTTGGGATTTAGGGTCCTTGCATCTAGTGCAAAAACATTCTCTAGTACCTCAACTAGTTAGGCCCTTTCAATCAATTTTATCCTTAATGATTTGTTACAAAACATGGGATGGGCGTAGTCACAATTGGCCAATCTAACTAGCTCTATATTTCATTATGTATTGCAACCATACTATAATTACAATCCTCTAGCCTTAAATATTTTAATTGCTACAATTCCTTAAGGGCTTGAGATTCATAAATTTGATAAGTATAATGGTGGGGGTGACCAATAGAAACATGTCTCATCCTTCAGTACTATGCGCATTGATTTTCTCTATCAAGATGCTTTGTTAGAAAAGATATTCCTGTGATCCCTCAATGATGTTGCATTGGAATGGTATTGCTCGCTTCCTGATCATTCTATCTTTTATTTTAACCAACTGATTAATGAGTTCTTCCAACAGTTTCAAGTGAACATGAAACCAAAAGCTGCCTTCACTAATCTCATTCATTGAAAGTAGAGATATAATGCCCCTCCGTGTCAGTTGTTCTGAACATGTGTGTGAGTTTTTGTGTGTGCTTCATTGATTATTGTGTTATTTGATTGTGTGAAAGATAGCATATGTTAGTATTCATGTTTAAATAATTAATCAAATCATAAGTGATTTGAAAGATTATTTAAAATATGATTAGAAATTAAAATAATAATCAATTAAATTAAATCAAATGATTTAGAACAAATGATCAAATTAAACTAATTCGTTAAAAGTAAAAGTGATATTATTAGATAAATTGATTTAAATTGTTGAAGTTAATAATAATTATGAACAAAATAATCAGTGAAAAGATAATTATTATAATAAGAAATTTAAATGGATAAGGAGAGAGGAAGCTGAAGTGTTTTAAAGCAAGAAATGAAACTTCACCTATAGAGCATTTGGAAGTCGAAGATAACTAGAGAATATGAAAAATAAATAAATAAAGCAATAGATAAATATTAGTAGTAGTGGTAAAAATATTACATTTATTTTGAATCTTGCAAATGGTTGATTTTAATTATTTTAGTGTGGAAGTAATTAATTAATAATGTATTGTGGAGATAATGAATATATATTCAAATAAAAGTTCAATTTTGTGGATTTAAATTTATTTAATTTTTAATCAAATGCATGATAAAAGAAAATGAAATGTAAATGCATGAAAAAGGCAACAAAAGGAATTAGAGGATTAATAATTATTTTGAGTTATTTCTTGAGATGTGACTTTTGGTATTCACAGGAAGAGGAAATGGAAGAGACTTTTTGTGTGATTTAATTTAGGGGATTTTTGTTGGTAGGGGTTTGGCATTCTCTTTCCAACAGATTTTGGAGAAATTTTGTCAGTCATTTTTCTGTTGTAGTATTGCATTCTTTTCTATTATTATTCTGGAGAATTCATTGAGGAATAAGATTTAAGTTGAGGGAGGATCTTGGAGCAATGGCGGGAAACAATCGTTAGCAGAGGATTGGATCGGCAAGAAGGATAAAGATTCTACAATTTTCTCCAAGCGTAGGATGCCAGGTTCTCCTTCTTTTAAATTATCTCCCTTTCTATAGCATCAAACGAAATAGGAATTCTTTGTTCTGAATGAAATTTTCTCCTGGATTTCAAATTTAATGCTTGTAGAAAATTCTCGAATCTTTAGAAATGCTTTGGACTGTTTTTCAATCAGGAAAATTATATTGGGGTGGGAATGTTATTGATTTAAAGTAAAATTTTGTTGAGATTCTGGAATTGAATAGTGTTACTGTAGTTTTGTGTTAAAAATTATAATAAAGCAATAAAAGAATAATGTCCTGTCTAGGAATTCGGGATTGTGTAAATCCTCATTTGTAGATAATTTTTTACAAATTTATTCTGTGTATAGATTTATGTTGAAATAGTAACTTGTACAATTGAGTGCTAATTCTCTGTATTCAAAATATTTTTATATACAATATATATATGTATATATATATATGTATACATATATGTATATATATATAATTGTAAATATAGCATGAAAAATGTTTAAAAGTTCAAATTTCGCTGGATTAAATTGTTGAAATTTATTAAAAAATGCTTAAAAATGTTGACTAGGTGATGGTTCAGCCTCGGCCGTACCCACCACCCAGCAGGTAGTGGTGATGGTGCGGCAGCCTACGGGCTACCAAGGTAGTCCATCGGATTGCTGTCATAGTTCGTAGACTGTCCACGACAGTCCTTCGGACTGCGGTGACAGTCCATAGACTACCCACGGCTGGGTGGTTATCCCTGTGCATTGTATGGGTTAAAATTCCCATTCAAAGTCATATATGCTTATTTTGTTAAAACAAAAATTGTATTTTAAACTTTAACCTACATGTATACTTTTATATATATATATATATATATATATATATATATATATATATATATATATATATATATATATATATATATATATATATGTATATGTATATATGTGTGTGTGTGTGTGTGTGTGTGTGTATTTATATTTGTATATATTTATTAATTCATATAATTAGATTTCATTGATTTATCTGTTAAATCAGTTTAATTAATTCTATTTTTTCACAAATTGTTTCTTTTTCTGGTTTAAATAAAATAAAATTTTATTATAGTAAGAATAAGGAAATAGAAAGGAATTTTTGTTAAATTGTTAAATTATGAATTTTGATTGGATAATCTAGTCAAAAGAAAAATTGTGAATATACATATAAGCATTAATAATTTAGTTCTTGTTTTTTTTTTTTAGTGGGTATATTGTGGAAATGGAATTTATTTTTGGAATTAAATAAGTTATCCTTTTTATGAAGTTGAATTTTGGAGACTTGTTGGATTCTTAGAACAAATCTATTCTCCTTTTACATTCCCTCCTCAAAAAGAATTAAAATATATAAATATGTAGTGGTTTTAAAAGGTATTTATGTGTGTAAATTTTAGATAGATTTAAGATTTTAAGGTGGTAAGTTCTAATATGCAGTTTAAGTATTTAGAGTATTGGTATTATTATCATTTTAAAGTATAAACAATTGATCTTAAGTGGTCTTCACAATTAATTTAAATATTGGAAGTGAGTGTTAAGTTAGGTTGATGAAAGGAGAGTGGTAATAATGTTTTGAACATAAGTAGTTATGAAATGATAATGAGTTAACTACCCAACTATTAAGTAGTTTTCAATTATGTTGATAAATGAAAGGGGAAATATAAATGTATGGGCATGATTAGTAATTGATTAGGATATTTTTGAAGTGGATAGTTTATTGGTGAAATGGGATTTTAATCCTTTGAAAATTAACTTCCGTTTATTCATTTAATGGTTGATTTGTAAGTTCTCTTTATGGATGTCTTTTAGAGTACTTTTGATGGTTATCATAAGTTGTTTTAGTTAATTGAGTAATTTAGATGGGTAAGTTGTAAAGTTATTTAGTTTTGGTTGTTAATTGATTGGTTATTAAATATTGTTCTTGTTTGAATTTTTGGTTGTTGTTTATTATGCGAGTGTTTGGTGGAGTTGTGAGTGGTTGAGTATTTAAGGTGTTCTTTAATTTGGTGCCTTGGAAGTGTTGGTGAGTATAGGTAATTTTGCTGGTGTTGTCTCGGTGTGAATTTCTCTTGAGCTACTCTCGGGTTTTGAAAGGATTTCTATTTCTTAAATTTGTTTTGTTAGTTTATTGGAAACACTTACTACTTTGTCTACCCTTGTTGATGAGTCCTTGAGTATTTGATTTATTTTTGGGCTTCCAGAGGCGAGGGGAATCTTGTTGTCATGTTTGTTGATTTTTTTCAAAGGTCTTTTGTATACCAACTGTATGGGTATCTTGTGAGGAGGAAATTGAGGTCTCCCATGGAATGCCTAGTTGGTGGCTTTTGGTTTTATTAAGTGATTTCGTTGAATTAAAGGTTGATTTTCTTTTGTGTTTTCTTATTTTAGGTGACACCATTGTTGATTTGTGGATGGGTCTTGATGAATCTTCCCTTTTTATGGCTTTTCTGAGTTACTCTCATATTTGAGGAAATTTTATCCTTGTGTTGGAATTATTGGAGAAAAACTCTTGATGCTTCACTTTACCGTCCTTTGTGGGTTTTCATTCTTTTGGCTTCCAGAGGCTTGAGATGATTGATATTTGATGTTCTCTCTCTTTATGTGCCCTTGATGTGGAAAGTGTTTTGGTTTCATGATTTTAAAAGGGTTGTACAGAAATTGTTGAGACTTTGATTATGTATTTATAGCGAGATGGGTAATGCCTCGCATGCTTCTCTGTTGTGATCTAATATTCTTGTTATGTTGTACAACCCTTGGTTTCTTGGTTTTTATGTTGTTGGGTCTCTAGGGAGAGTGGCTCCTCATGGGGGCCGGTGCCCCGCTTAATGGGAAGGGCACAGGATAACCCATTAGTGAGTTAATAATCAAGTGAAAACCTAACAATAAACTAAGGAGGGTTGGGTAGTAATATCATTATAAGATTAAAAAAATGGATGCCTCATCTTCATTAGTGCTTCTGCAGACTAATGGAAGGCTGAGAAGGCCGTGGTTGGCAAGGTCATAACCTCATCTTCACGAGAGGTTTACGGCTCCGCATGAGTCACCCTATGGATCGACACCTCTAGTTGGGAGGAAGGGCATAGGACAACCATAGATGGGACCGGTGCCTCTAGTTAGGAGGAAGAGCACAGGAAAACCCATGTAGGACTATGCGATGACACTCTCCCCTAGTTTCCCATGTGTTTTACTTTATTTTGTTCCTCTGGAAGTACGTTATGGGAGTTGATTTAGATTGTGGTTGAATGGACTTATATTGATTTATGGAGTATTTCCTTGATACATCTTTGGTGTACTTTGTGGTCTTGTATGATCTCATTGATATTTGATTTATGACCTTGTACTCTTATGGTACTGTGTTATGATGTTATTGTATTGTTTAATTGCAATGAGAAATTGTATTATGCTATTAATTCAGTTGTTTTGGAAGTGTTTCATGATCTGTATTTGGTTATTTGGTTCTAGTTATTTTTTTGTTTAATGTGATGAGACTTATGACTTTAAGTTATTATGTTGACTCTTGGATGTTGTTGATTTTGTCATTGTAATCTTGAGTTTTATGATACTTTTGTATGATGTTGAGTCTTGTGGTTCCCTGTTTGAATGTTCTTGGTTGAGGACTCTTTCTTGTTAGCCCATTTTAGCACGGGGGGTGGGTCTTCGGACCCACATGGTCGGGTGGAACGTGCTAAGCACCCCATTGGGTCCCCAGTCGAGGATTGAGAGGTGCGGATTGGAATTGTTGCAGCGACTCCAGAGTTGTATCTGTCTTGGATCCAGTTATGATATTGTGCATCATGTTATCTTGTTGTATGGTTTCCGTTCATGATTGGAAACACTTTTGTATCATTGTACCTCTTGAACATTGTACTATAATGTAATGTTAAACTTGGTGTGGATATTGGTCATGGCAGTTATTATTCAATGTGTTAAGTTAATCATGCATATGTTGTATTTATGTACACAGATGGTTCCTTATCAATGAATTTTCATGTATGTGTTATATTTGTTAATGTTTACTTTGTTATGGATTATATTTTTGGATTTTATTCTTTATTGTCATTGTGCGGATCTAAGTCTCGTAATGACTCCTTGTGTACCCCAAGGGATGTATGTGTTAATGAATCTGCTTAAATGAAATTCATGTTTTGACTTAATGTGTTTTACATGTATGTTATGTTTACTTGTTTAAAAAAAAATTTGTGATTTTTTTTTTTGTCCTTTGGGGTTCGCACGATGGGGTGTTACAACGTGGTATCAGAGCATAGGTTCATACACTGGGCACTATGTGTGCTCACTATGTAACCTTGCACTTAGACCCGTGAGTCTTGAATTTCACTTTTCTTTTTTCATTGTTGTGAACCTGAGTTTCTTCTATTAACCGGTGTCGGGTCGATGGTGCAGGAAACTGATGGGAAATGATAGGACCCTTGGTGTAGTGCGCAATGCACCGATATCCTTCTTGTCGGGGATGCTCTATGGACCCTTGGGTTTTAGTGTGATGTGTTCTTGGTGATGTGTTTTATGTGTGTGAATAGGTCAAGTGTGTGTGGAATTTATGATTTTGTTGTCCTTGAGTGATGAATTATGTTTTCTTGAATTTGTGAAGGTGTAAAATTTTACCCTTTTTATTGAAATTGATGTGAGATTTGGTGTTGAATAATGGTTAAAGTGGAGTTCTTTGTGTGAAAATTATGAGTTTTAACGAAAAATGTGAGGTTTTGTGGATAATTATTTTATGATTTTTAGCAGCATATAGTATCTTGAGGTTAAGATGCAACTTGAATTATTGGTACTAATGTGCAATGCTCTATGGTAGCTTTTGATTTACAGGAAGTGGGCTTCAAAAAGCATAGTGACGAAGGTAATGTAATTGTAATATGCAGGTATAGATACTTATAATGTCAAGTAGTAATTCATTTTGATATAGTAGATGAATTAGTTTTATGGTTAGTATCCTTATACAAATATTTCCTAACTAATTAGAAGAAAATTGTTTACGAGTTACTAGAATTGTTTTGACTACTATGTGTGGTTTGGTGGGAGGGATAGTGTGGTATCACTCGCTTGCGAGTGCCCTACTATGCTGGGAGTTCCTCTCATGCTGTATTTGTGGTATATATATATATGTATTGTGCACAACGTTTGTTTGCATGCAGGATTGCAGGAACTAAGTCTCGATTCCACCTGCATTATCAGGACAAGGCGAGCATTATATACACCCAATGGGTTTGATGTTGAACATAGGAGCTGACAAGAAAGTTTCCCCAACCTAGTTCGTCATATGTCCTAGTGTTTGACCAATTTGGTCTAGTTGCAACCCTGTCACCATTTTTGTTTTGGTATCCTTTCCTTATTTTTGGTTTGTTCAAATTTTTGTGGTTTACTTGATGACGTTTAATTGATGTTTTAATTTATGGTGTTGATGTGCTTATGATAATTGATATTGTTGTGTTACCATGTTTATGATTGAGCTTGAATTCCAAGAGTAAGTCAATTTTTAAGGGGGGGAGGATGTAATGCCCCTCCGTGTCAGTTGTTCTGAACTTGTGTGTGAGTTTTTGTGTGTGCTTCATCGATTACTGTGTTATTTGATTGTGTGAAAAATATCATATGTTAGTAGTCATGTTTAAATAATTAATCAAATCATAAGTGATTTGCAAGGTTATTTAAAATATGATTAGAAATTAAAATAATAATCAATTAAATTAAATCAAATGATTTAGAACAAATGATCAAATTAAACTAATTCATTAAAAGTAAACGTGATATTATTAGATAAATTGATTTAAATTGTTGAAGTTAATAATAATTATGAACAAAATAATCAGTGAAAAGATAATTATTATAATAAGAAATTTAAATGGATAAGGAGATAAAAAGATGAAGTGTTTTAAAGCAAGAAATGAAACTTCACCTATAGAGCATTTGGAACTCGAAGAGAACTGGAGAATATGAAAAATAAATAAATAAAGCAATAGATAAATATTAGTAGTAGTGGTAAAAGTATTACATTTATTTTGAATCTTGCAAATGGTTGATTTTAATTATTTTAGTGTGGAAGTAATTAATTAATATTGTATTGTGGAGATAATGAATATATATTCAAATAAAAGTTCAATTTTGTGGATTTAAATTTATTTAATTTTTAATCAAATGCATGATAAAAGAAAATGAAATGTAAATGCATGAAAAAGGCAACAAAAGGAATTAGAGGATTAATAATTATTTTGAGTTATTTCTTGAGATGTGACTTTTGGTATTCACAGGAAGAGGAAATGGAAGAGACTTTTTGTGTGATTTAATTTAGGAGATTTTTGTTGGTAGGGGGTTGGCATTCTCTTTCCAACAGATTTTGGAGAAATTTTGGCAGTCATGTTTCTGTTGTAGTATTGCATTCTTTTCTATTATTATTCTGGAGAATTCATTGAGGAATAAGATTTAAGTTGAGGGAGGATCTTGGAGCAATGGCGGGAAACAATCATTAGTGGAGGATTGGATTGGCAAGAAGGATAAAGCTTCTACAGTTTTCTCTAGGCGTAGGATGCCAGGTTCTCCTTCTCCTTTTAAATTATCTCTCTTTCTTTAGCATCAAACGAAATAGGAATTCTTTGTTGTGAATGAAATTTTCTCCTGGATTTGAAATTTAATGCTTGTAGAAAATTATCAAATCTTTAGAAATGCTTTGAACTATTTTTCAATCAGGAAAATTATACTGGGGTGCGACTGTTATTGATTTAAAGTGAAATTTTGTTGAAATTCTGGAATTGAACAGTGTTACTATAGTTTTGTGTTAAAAATTATAATAAAGCAATAAAAGAATAATGTCCTATCTGGGAATTCGGGATTGTGTAAATCCTCATTTGTAGATAAATTTTTACAAATTTATTCTGTGTATAGATTTATGTTGAAATAGTAACTTGTACAATTGAGTGCTAATTCTCTGTATTCGAAATATTTTTATATACAATATATATATATGTATATATATATGTATACATATATGTATATATATATAATTGTAAATATAGTATGAAAAATGTTTAAAAGTTCAAATTTCGCTAGATTAAATTGTTGAAATTTATTTAAAAATGCTTAAAAATGTTGACTAGGTGATGCTTCGGCCTCGGCCGTACCCACCACCCAGCAGGTAGTGGTGATGGTGCGGCAGCCTACGGGCTACCAAGGCAGTCCATCGGACTGCTGTCATACTCCGTAGACTGTCCACGACAGTCCTTCGGACTGCAGTGACAGTCCATAGACTACCCGCAGCTGGGTGGTTATCCCCGTGCATTGTATGGGTTAAAATTCTGATTCAAAGTCATATATGCTTATTTTGTTAAAACAAAAATTGTATTTTAAACTTTAACCTATGTGTATACTTTTATATATATATATATATATATATATATATATATATATATATATATATATATATATATATATATATATATATATATGTATGTATATATGTGTGTGTGTGTGTGTGTGTGTGTATTTATATTTGTATATATTTATTAATTCATATAATTAGATTTCATTGATTTAACTGTTAAATCAGTTTAATTAATTCTATTTTTTCACAAATTGTTTCTTTTTCTAGTTTAAATAAAATAAAATTTTATTATAGTAAGAATAAGGAAATAGAAAGGAATTTTTGTTAAATTGTTAAATTATGAATTTTGATTGGATAATCTAGTCAAAAGACAAATTGTGAATATATATATATATCAGCATTAATAATTTAGTTCTTGTTTTTTTTTTTTAGTGGGTATATTGTGGAAATGGAATTTATTTTTGGAATTAAATAAGTTATCCTTTTTATGAAGTTGAATCTTGTAGACTTGTTGGATTCTTAGAACAGATCTATACTCTTTTTACATTCCATCCTCAAAAAGAATTAAAATATATAAATATGTAGTGGTTTTAAAAGGTATTTATGTGTGTAAATTTTAGATAGATTTAAGATTTTAAGGTGGTAAGTTCTAATATGTAGTTTAAGTATTTAGAGTATTGTTATTATTTTCATTTTAAAGTATAAACAATTGATCTTAAGTGGTTTTCGCAATTAATTTAAATATTGGAAGTGAGTGTTAAGTTAGTATGATGAAACGAGAGTGGTAATAATGTTTTGAACATAAGTAGTTATGAAATGATAATGAGTTAACTACCCAACTATTAAGTAGTTTTCAATTATGTTGATAAATGAAAGGGGAAATATAAATGTATGGGCATGCTTAGTAATTGATTAGGATATTCTTGAAGTGGACAGTTTATTGGTGAAATGGGATTTTAATCCTTTGAAAATTGACTTCCTTTTATTCATTTAATGGTTGATTTGTAAGTTCTCTTTATGGATTTCTTTTAGAGTACTTTTGATGGTTATCATAAGTTGTTTTAGTTAATTGAGTAATTTAGATGGGTAAGTTGTAAAGTTATTTAGTTCTGGTTGTTAATTGATTGGTTATTAAATATTGTTCTTGTTTAAATTTTTGGTTGTTGTTTATTATGCAAGTGTTTGGTGGAGTTGTGAGTGGTTGAGTATTTAAGGTGCTCTTTAATTTGGTGCCTTGGAAGTGTTGGTGAGTATAGGTAATTTTGATGGTGTTGTCTCGGTGTGAATTTCTCTTGACCTACTCTTGGGTTTTTAAAGGATTTCTATTTCTTAAATTTGTGTTGTTAGTTGATTGGAAGCTCTTACTGCTTTGTCTACCCTTGTTGATGAGTCCTTGAGTATTTGATTTATTTTTGGGCTTCCAGAGGCGAGGGGAATCTGGTTGTCATGTTTGTTGATTTTTTTCAAAGGTCTTTTGTATACCAACTGTATGGGTATCTTGTGAGGAGGAAATTGAGGTCTCCCATGGAATGCCTAGTTGGTGGCTTTTGGTTTTATTAAGTGATTTCGTTGAATTAGAGGTTGATTTTCTTTTGTGTTTTCCTATTTGAGGTGACACCATTGTTGATTCGTGGATTGGTATTGATGAATCTTCCCTTTTTATGGCTTTTCTGAGTTACTCTCATATTTGAGGAAATTTTATCCTTGTGTTGGAATTATTGGAGAAAAACTCTTGATGCTTCACTTTACCCTCGTTTGTGGGTTTTCATTCATATAATTATATTTCATTGATTTAACTATTAAATCAGTTTAATTAATTCTATTTTTTCTCAAATTATTTCTTTTTCTGGTTTAAATAAAATAAATTTTTATTATAGTAAGAATAAGGAAACAAAAAGGAATTTTTGTTAAATTGTTAAATTATGAATTTTGATTGGATAATCTAGTCAAAAAAAAAATTGAGAATATGTATATATATATTTATATATATATATATATATATATATATATATATATATATATATATATATATATATCAGCATTAATAATTTAGTTCTTGTACTTTTTTCTTAGTGGGTATATTGTGGAAATGGAATTTATTTTTGGAATTAAATAAGTTATCCTTTTTATGAAGTTGAATCTTGTAGACTTGTTGGATTCTTAGAACAGATCTATTCTCTTTTTAAATTTCCTCCTCAAAAAGAATTAAAATATATAAATATGCAGTGGTTTTAAAAGGTATTTATGGGTCTAAATTTTAGATAGATTTAAGATTTTAAGGTGGTAAATTCTAATATGTAGTTTAAGTATTTAGAGTATTGTTATTATTGTCATTTTAAAGTATAAACAATTGATCTTAAGTGGTTTTCACAATTAATTTAAATATTGGAAGTGAGTGTTAAGTTAGTATGATGAAAGGAGAGTGGTAATAATGTTTTGAACATAAGTAGTTATGAAATGATAATGAGTTAACTACCCAACTATTAACTAGTTTTCAATTATGTTGATAAATGAAAGGGGAAATTTAAATGTATGGGCATGATTAGTAATTGATTAGGATATTCTTGAAGTGGATAGTTTATTGGTGAAATTGGATTTTAATCCTTTGAAAATTGATTTCCTTTTATTCATTTAATGGTTGATTTGTAAGTTCTCTTTATGGATGTCTTTTAGAGTACTTGTGATGGTTATCATAAGTTGTTTTAGTTAATTGAGTAATTTAGATGGGTAAGTTGTACAGTTATTTAGTTCTAGTTGTTAATTGATTGGTTATTAAATATTGTTCTTGTTTGAATTTTTGGTTGTTGTTTTTTATGCGAGTGTTTGGTGGAGTTGTGAGTGGTTGAGTATTTAAGATGTTCTTTAATTTGGTGCCTTGGAAGTGTTGGTGAGTATAGGTAATTTTGATGGTGTTGTCTTGGTGTGAATTTCTCTTGAGCTACTCTCGGGTTTTGAAAGGATTTCTATTTCTTAAATTTGTGTTGTTAGTTGATTGGAAACTCTTACTACTTTGTCTACCCTTGTTGATGAGTCCTTGAGTATTTGATTTATTTTTGGGCTTCCAGAGGCGAGGGGAATCTGGTTGTCATGTTTGTTGATTTTTTTCAAAGGTCTTTTGTATACCAATTGTATGGGTATCTTGTGAGGAGGAAATTGAGGTCTCCCATGGAATTCCTAGTTGGTGGTTTTTGGTTTTATTAAGTGATTTTATTGAATTAGAGGTTGATTTTCTTTTGTGTTTTCCTATTTGAGGTGACACCATTGTTCATTTGTGGATGGGTCTTGATGAATCTTCCATTTTTATGGATTTTCTGAGTTACTCTCATATTTGAGGAAATTTTATCCTTGTGTTGGAATTATTGGAGAAAAACTCTTGATGCTTCACTTTACCCTCGTTTGTTGGTTTTCATTCTTTTGGCTTCCAGAGGCTTGAGATGATTGATAATTGATGTTCTCTCTCTTTATGTGCCCTTGATGTGGCAAGTGTTTTGGTTTCATGATTTTAAAAGGGTTGTATGGAAATTGTTGAGACTTTGATTATGTATTTATAGCGAGATGGGTAATGCCTCGCATGCTTCTCTGTTGTGATCTAATATTCTTGTTATGTTGTACAACCCTTGGTTTCTTGGTTTTTATGTTGTTGGGTCTCTAGGGAGAGTGGTTCCTCGTGGGGGCCAGCGCCCCGCTTAAGGGGAAGGGCACAGGATAATCCATGAGTGAGTTAATAATCAAGTGAAAACCTAACAATTAACTTAGAAGGGTTGGGTAGTAATATCATTATAAGATTAAAAAAATGGATGCCTCGTCTTCATTAGTGCTTCCGCAGACTAATGGAAGGCTGAGAAGGCCGTGGTTGGCAAGGTCGTAACCTTGTCTTCACGAGAGGTTTACGGCTCCGCATGAGTCACCCTATGGACTGGCGCCTTTAGTTGGGAGGAAGGGCACAAGATAGCCATAGATGGGACCGGCGCCTCCAATTAGGAAGAAGAGCATAGGACAACCCATGTAGGACTATGCGATGACACTCTCCCCTAGTTGCCCATGCGTTTTACTTTATTATGTTCCTCTGGAAGTACGTTATGGGAGTTGATTTAGATTGTGGTTGAATGGACTTATATTGATTTATGGAGTATTTCCTTGATACATCTTTGGTGTACTTTGTGGTCTTGTATGATCTCATTGATATTTGATTTATGACCTTGTACTCTTATGGTATTATGTTATGATGTTATTGTGTTTTTTAATTGCAATGTGAAATTGTATTATGCTATTAATTCAGTTGTTTTGGAAGTGTTTCATGATCTGTATTTGGTTATTTGGTTCTAGTTATTGTTTTGTTTAATGTGATGAGACTTATGACTTTAAGTTATTATGTTGAATCTTGAATGTTGTTGATTTTGTCATTGTAATCTTGAGTTTTATGATACTTTTATATGATGTTGAGTCTTGTGGTTCCCTGTTTGAATGTTTTTGGTTGAGGACTCTTTCTTGTTAGCCCCTTTTAGCATTGGGGGTGGGTCTTCGGACCCACATGGTCAGGTGGAATGTGATAAACACCCCATTGGGTCCCCAGTCGAGGATCGAGAGGTGTGGATTGGTGTTGTTGCGGCGACTCCAGAGTTGTATCTGTCTTGGAGCCAGTTATGATATTGTGCATCATGTTATCTTGTTGTATGGTTTCCATTCATGATTGGAAACACTTTTGTATCATTGCACCTCTTGAACATTGTAGTGTAATGTAATGTTAAACTTGGTGTGGATATTGGTCATGGCAGTTATTATTCAATGTGTTAAGTTAATCATGCATATGTTGTATTTATGTACACAGATGGTTCCTTATCAATGAATTTTCATGTATGTGTTATATTTTTTAATGTTTACTTTGTTATGGATTATATTTTTAGATTTTATTCTTTATTGTCATTGTGCGAATCTAAGTCTCATAATGACTCCTCGTGTACCCCAAGGGATGTATGTGTTAATGAATCTGCTTAAATGAAATTCATAATTTGACTTAATGTGTTTTACATGTATGTTATGTTTACTTGTTTAAAAAAAAAAATTGTGCTATGATTTTTTTTTTTTGTCCTTTGGGGTTCGCACGACAGGGCGTTACAAGAGAACTCATGAAAAGGTAATTGATTTCATTTCTTCATATGATTCTATGTTTTCTCAAATTTCCCATACCCTACTAGATGTCAATGTTCAACATGTGTTTTTTAGAAACCTTATGTTAGTGTTGAGAGAAAAATCATTTTTGATGAAATATCATTCCCTTTCCATTTACATTGTGTTGCACTATTAGAGTATCAGTAGGTGGCAATGAAGTATAGGGATTCTTCCTCACCCTCCCATATGTATAACCAAATTCTTGTTTGTTATGGGGAAATGAAAAAGAAAAAAGTAGTAGTGAACACTATTTATATTCCTACTAACAAGAACTTTGTATGAAAAATAGAATATTTAGAAAATTATCTCAAACCTACGCTAATTTTGTTCAAATATTATTAAATGATTGATTAATAAATCTCCAAGAAATAAGACTATTGTCCAAGCCTTGCCCTAACTGATATGATGCACATAAATTTTGTCAATACAACCATGTTTATGGTAATGATACCAACCATTATGTGTGTAGACAGATAAAAATGACCTAGGCTTGTAAGTTCTAATTTCTTCACATTCTTCCTAGCATAATTAAAATATTTAATTATGTCCCATGGTCCAATTTCAACTATAAGAATTATTTGATTAATTCATGTCTTTTATTCTTATTTATTTATTTAAATATGTCGCTAATTGTCTAATGTCTTTCTATAATTAAATGAATTCTTAAAATTTATTTAATTATCTTGGTCCATTAATTCCTCCTGATTATTTAAATAAATAAATCTTATTTATTTATTTAAATACTTCATTAATTCCTAAATGTCTTCTCATAATTAAATAAATTCTTTAATTTATTTAATTATTGTCCACCTTGGCATTTTAAATAAAATTATCTATTTAAAATTATCCCACCTTCTAATTTTCTGTCACGTGGCCCCACCTTTTTGAATTCAATTGATTTTTAATTCAAAATGACATATTTCCTCTATAAATCAAATAATTTCTAATATTATTTGATTTTCCAACTCTCTCTTTTTCTATGCCATCCTTATCTTCTTGTCACATCCATTCTTGTCCCTTGACTTGATCTTCTAGAAGGAAAAATATTGTCCACTCATTTCAAATTCATCCTAATGTTTCCCTAACCCTAATTGGGGGTTGTCACATTTAATTTTGTGCATTGATTCTAGGGCATTTGTCAATCTTCAATCTTGGCCATTCACCCAAAATTGACTTTTCTGTAAAATGGAAATTTTGGTCTCATTTTGACATCTCTTACAATTTACATCTCATCTCATCTCACAAGCTCTTGGAATTTTGGCATCTTGAAATCTTGGCACTTTAGGAATACTTTAGGCTTATTTCATAATTGCTTCATAGTTGCATACTTTGATTGTATTTCATTTATAATCAAATCCTTCAACATTTGATTAAGACATTGACATTATTATAGATTGCACATCATAAATTTGAGGGAAAACTACATATTGCAACAAATAGAGAAGATGTGATGGAGGTCAATCATGGAGTTGAGGACACTTGGTAATATATTTCTCTATTTTCATGTTATTATCTCCTTTGTGCCTCATTTCTTACTTTGGGTTTTGGTTTATTTATGCACTAATTTGCTAACTTGAATATTTTCCATAATTACAATGTGCATCTTAGTAATGTCATCTAATACCACATAGATAATGTTACCTGATGAGTCTAGTTTATGGTGTCATTTTTGGGTAGAATTTTTTATTTAGTTACTGAAGTTATCATGGACTTTGATGTTAAATGTTGATAATTTTATGATATTTCCAGAAACTATAGACATTGGGCTTAGACTTATTTCTGCAAACCTTTAGTGATAATGGAATATTATATGGACTGTCTATATTAATCTTGCATGTGGTTAATGAATGTTCCTTAAGGTGGTTAAATATATGCAATTATTATGCGTATTAACATTGCCATGCAGATTTAATTTGAGGATGCTAAATGGAGGAAGATATCAACAGTTGGGCATGCACCATAATACCCAACAAGGGAATTTTTGAAAGGTCAAAGGAGGTCGATGATAAAAGATTCCTCATGTGAACCAAATGTAACTACCTTGTAGTGGTCATCATTGATGTTCAAAAAAAGTGCACTTTACTACAGTACTAAATTTGCAGTTGGACATGCATGTTTGACTCGATTCCATGCATACCATAGCCCCACTTTCTCTGTTTTCTATAAATGGTGTCCTCCTAGTTAATGGAGTTGACTTCCTTGTTTAGCTAGTAGTATAAATAAGGATTTGATGCTCCTTCTTTGGAGGTTGCACAATTTGATATTGTACTTGCATTCTTGTGTTTTCAGTAATACAAATATACCACTCTTTTTTACTCATGATTTACAGTGAATAAAATAAAGTTCTAAGTTTGAGCATGGGTATGTGCAAGATCATCATGGAAAAAACAAGCCCTTAAGTGGCAAAAACATTTAAAAAAATAGAGTTAGGCAACTTGACATAAAAATTTCACTAAGTTATCTATATTATTTCTAAAATATGTAAGAATAGAATCTGTAGAAAATTGAATGTAGTTTCTAAACTACTAGGTTTGTTCAAAAATAAATAAATCTATTTGGTGAAATTTTGAAATTTCAATGCAGTAGTACTTAAATTTCAAGGAAAAAATAAGAAGTAGGTGTTTGTCTGACCACCCTAACCTCAATAAAATGATAATATTTTTTTATAATATTTTAGATATAAGAAGAGGAATCATATCCCGATGTGATGCACATTATTTTTAATATTTTTCCAAGTAAATAATTAATTATGATTTTTTTATTACAACTTTAAAAAATATAAAAACCTCGTATGTCTGACGACCTTAACTTGGTCAAAACTTCATTAAATTCATTTTTTTCTTAATCCTATATTATGAGAAACATAGAATGTGACACATTTTTTGGATTCAAAAAATATGATATCATTTGAAAGCTATAGATTTTTTCAATCATCCTATCAATCAGGACTTTAGTTGTAATTTCAATAGAAAATGAATAATAATTACTTATTAAATTCAAAGTAAAGCATAATTTTTATTGGTGGAAAGTTGAGAATATCATTTAAAACCCTTTTCATTTCATCAATTTTTGGTCAAAAAAGTCATCACCACATACCCATCGTATTGCCACTTTTAGGCCATCATGATCCTACACATACCGCATTTGAGTTCCCATTAGTTTTAGAGGATACTTATCCAAGAGGACCCACTTGGTGAGTAATCCATCATTTAGTTTAGTATCACTTTATGTTCAGTAATTATTTAAAATCTAGTACCGATTGTCCATGTAGCCACTAGAATTCCATTATGTGACTATTCCTGCAACGAAAGCAGAGAGAGTAGTGCCCTATTTGTTTGCTTAGATTTTCATTCTGGTCATGCATTTTAGCTTAGTGTAATTTTTGATTAATGGTTAGAACATATGTTATTCCTTTCTAACAAATTTTCTTTGAGCATTATGTCTTTATTATCTATAGAATGAAAATGGCTACTTTGGGTTCCTAGTGCACATATTGTGTTGAACCATTTTAAGTTTGTGTCCCTAGATTGACAAGTTAAATTCACCTTCATGATGATTGAAATAGCTATTTAGGTTAGATGTCCAATCTCTGAATCATGGTTGTAAAGGTATAATTGTTGAATCCTTGTAGGATGTAGAAATTTTTGGTGCTATTGTTGGGGATGGTGTCAAACTAGGAAGTTCTTTGGAGTCATTGATATTTTTCTTGTTTTTTTTTTGAAACATGTTCTTAGCATACCCCTCACTTAGGATGTAATGAGCCCCCTTATTCTTTACCAATTATTTGTGTGATTTGGCTGATAGTGAGTTGATACCATATGAATAGAGGAAGGAGAAGAGATGCTTATGGGAGATTCCTTCCTAAAAATCTTGATCCATTCAAGCTCAAAGAGCTTCCAAATCTACTCGAGAAGGAAGAAGAAGAAGAAGAAGAAGAAGAAGAAGAAGAAGAAGAAGAAGAAGAAGAAGAAGAGATAAATCCTTTTGTTGATTCATTTCCTTATCTAACCAGTTCTAAAGCTTCCATTGAAGACCAGAATCAATTTGAGAACCCCTTTGCTTGGGAAATCCATCAAATAGGCATGGGTGATGCAAATAGAAATAGGCCTAACCAACCAGATTTTCCTTTCCCCATTACCTATCAGAATGAAGTGGAAAACCTCAAAAATATCCTTACTTCATCCCTTCGTAAGTTTTATGGACTTGTTATAGAAGATCTTGATACCTTCTTGTTTGAGTTTGACATACTCTGAAAGAGTTATGACTATACCACCAATGCCCATAGGCTTAAGCTATTTCCTACCACTTTGAAATAAGTTGCATTAAGATGGTTCATGAGCCTAGGCAAAGACACTATGGTAACTTGGGAGGACATGAAGAAAAATTTCCTTAAGAAATATAAGGAATATTGTAGGGGCAGTGATATGAGAGGAGATGATGTTTTCAGGATGCAACAAAATGAGGATGAGAGCCTAGAAGATTATATTTCAAGGTTTTTATTTTTCTTACAAAAATCTCCACACCATACCCTCAATGAAGAATCAAAGAAGCTACTTTTTTTAAGAGAAATCAATGAGAGTTGCAATGATGTCTTGGACTTGATGAAATGAGGAGATATCACCCAAGTTCCTTAGGAAGACATCAAGAAAATATGCCAAAACTACTCTAGGATAGATTCAAAGAAAGAGAGAGCCTACCAATCCTCTATGGGTAAGCCATCTACTAGTGGAGTATCAAGAATAAAGATCACACACTTGCTAGAAGATTTCAAACAAGAAATTATAAACAATCTACCTACTCAACTAGATACATTTCAGACCAAGAAGAAACAAGAGGAGGCAAAGGTAATGTTGGAAGGGTATTGCCCCAATTGTAGATAGAAGAAATATTGCAGATGCAGGATGGTAGCTAATATTGAAAGCAAGCATATTACACCCAAATTCAAGCCAATCTAGATTGAAGAAGATCAAGTCTACTTCGTTGCACAAATGAAGCCTTATGCTCCAAGAAAAGGTATGCCACCAAATCCAGTATCTTATGTTGGGTCATATTTCAATTCATATTCATCTGGTAACCAACGGAAGCTCCTATATCCATCCAACTATGGAGGATATCCACCATAGCCTTGGGGTAACCCTCCAAATTCTTGGCCCAATCATCGAAACTCTCCACCGTAGTGGCAGTGACCTCAAGAGAATTGGTAGGAATATTAAGGGCATTGGTAGCCACCCCTAGGAAATTGGTAGCAAACAAATTAGTGGAGGAGAGGATAGAAGTGGCCAACCTAGACAACCAGTTACATGCAACCACCTCAGTCTCAACATCTTGCTATAATTCCTCCATCTACTAATTCAAGCTCAAAAACACCTAAACCTGATAAGGTACTAGCTTAGCCCACACACAATCCAAATAGCAAACCACAATAGTAGCCTACATACTCTATTGATTCAATTAATTCCCTGCATATGCTATGAGTGTAAATGACATTCACTTGCATTAAGGAACTAATTTTCCAACCCCTTCCAAGCTCATTATCACTAAGATTCTTGTGGAAGAGGAAGAGGAACCTCTAGATGATCCGATTAAGCCAAATGCACCTAAAAATCTCGAACCAATCCTAGTCAAGCATATTGACCAAGAACCACCATTTCCTTAGAGATTGGAAGTTGCCAAGAAGAAGGAAGAAATAGAGGATACAACTTTTGACATCCTAAATTAGTTGAAGGATATATGTGTCTAGATCCCTCTAACTTAGGCCATAAAGGATGTTCCAATCTATGACAAGGAAATCAAAGAAGCATGCCTCAAGAAGCTAGGTAGGAAAAAGAAAGACCCAACTATAGTTCATGTGGTAGGACAACTAGCTAACATCATGCTTGGAAAAGTGACTATCCCCAAGTATAATGACCCAAGTACTCTTGTGGTAGTAGTTGTTATAAATGGGATCAAAATTAAGAATGCTTTGATTGATTTAGGGGCAACAATCAATGTAATGACCAAGGACATCCTACAACAACTAAACATTGCAAGCATGAGATCTACTCCTACTATCTTGAAGCTTGTTGATAGTTTTATTGTTAAGCCTAAAGGTGTAGTGGAGGATATTGTGATAGTTTTAAACTCCTGGAAGTACCCAATAGACTTCATGGTTCTTTCTTCTAAAGCTACACTAGGCGAGTATCCCATTATTCTTGGAAGACCATGGTTAGCAATTGCATATGCATATATTGGATTTCGGTTAGGTGACATGACCATTTCAGATGGGAAAAACCCTAAAAAAAAATTCTTTATCTTTTTGCTTAGCCATCTCATGATGAGGATGATCCTATATGGCCACATGTTGGTGAAAAGGCCAAGGAAATTAATTATGTGGAAAAAATTATGATGTTAGGTAGAATCTCTTTCATGTAGTTTCAAGATGGGGATGAAGTATTGGCTAACATCATTCAGAATCATTGTGATGTAGAAGAAGCATCTATTAGTCGAGTGAAGACACTTTTTCCTGCTCTTTCTGTAGCCATCGTTCCTATAGATATTCTTGCTATAGCCACTCTTCCTCCAGCAATAGGTATGACCCATGCATTTCAACCATATGAACTCAAGGTACCATGCATTAATGAAGCAGTCATGATAGAGTTGACTACACAAGTACAGGTGTCCGAGGGAAGATATCTGAATGTTAACAACAAATTGAGTGAAGAACAATAATTGCTATTGAAAAACTTATTAAGTACCCATTAGTATGCATTTTCATGGGATTATCATGATCTGAAGGGATTGGACCCTAAACTTTGCAGACACAAAATTTACATCAAAGATGATTGCACCCTAGTGAGGTAGCCACAAAGAAGAATTAACCCTGCATTGAGAGAAATTGTAAAAGGGGAACTATACAAATTGTTGGATGTAAGATTTATCTACCCCATTTTGGATAGCCATCAAGTGTCTTCTTTAGTGACTGTGCTCAAAAAAGGATGGAAATGGAAAGTTTGTGTTGATTACAGGGAACTTAATGCTGCCACCAAGAAGGACCATTTTTCCTTATCCTTCATAGATCAAGTATTGGGAACACTTGCAGGAAAGCAATACTTTTCTTTTCTAGATGGATTCAGTGGCTACAACCAGATCAAAATTGCACCAGAGGACTAGGAGAAGAGAACCTTTACTTATCCATGGGGGACCTGTTCCTACTTAGTACTCCCATTTGGCTTATGCAATGCACTTGCAACCTTTTAGAGGGTAGTTATTATCATATTTTCATATATCTCTCTTGACTAGATAGAAATTTACATGGATGACTTTACCAATTATGGTGCATACTTTAATTAAGCATTGTAAAATCTCAAGAATGTCCTATAGATATGTGAAGACCAAAACTTATCCTTAAATAGTGAGAAGTATTTTATGATGACACAGGAAAGCGTAGTTCTTGGCCACTACATCTCCCACAAAGGAATTCAAGTAGACCTGCAAAGATTGAGATGATCACAAATCTGCCCACACTTGCAAAACAAAAGGATGTTAGGAGTTTCTTGGGACATGCAGGATATTATAAATGTTTCATCAAGGATTTCATCAAAATAGCAGCACCATTGTATATTCTTCTCACTAAAGATGCTAAATTCTAGTGGACTGAAGCTTGTGACAAGTCATTTTCTGACTTGAAGGTAGCTTTGACTCATGCTCCTATACTCAAGGGACCTAATAGAGAGCTTCTTTCCCACATTCATACCAATGCATTAGATTATGCCATAGGAGTAGTCTTAGGACATAAATAAGGAGATATTAAAAATTTTCTTTACTTTGTTGACAAAAATTTACAAGGAACTGAATTCAATTATATAGTGAAAAAAAAAGAAATGCTAGTAGTGATCTATTCCCTAAACAAATTCAAGCATTACATAATAGGTTACCAAATCTTTGTGCACATTGATCATGCAACCATTAGGTATCTTATGAATAAACCTTTGATCTTTGGTAGGATGGCAAGACGGTTATTGTTAATGCAGGAGTTTGACATAACCATTGTGGATAAGCTAGGAAAGGCTAATGTTGTTGCAAATTTTCTTTCAAGGCTAACTACATCAAAGGATAATCAAACCATAGATGACTCTTTTCCTGATGAGCATCTATTCTCTATTAGTGTACAAACACCCTAGTATGTTGACATAGCTAATTATCTAGTCATAGGTAGAGTTCCTCCTCACTTCTCTCCAAAAGAGATGACACTCATTGAAAAATATTTTTCTTTCTCATGGATTGTAACATAGATGTTTATTTTATACTAGACCAGACCATGTCATGAGGAGATGTGTGATAGAAGATGAGACATATGACATTTTACATGCATGCCAGAATGAATCATGTGGAGGAAATTTTGTAGGTAAGAGGACAAAAATGAATATTTTGAACATAGGATATTACTAGCATTAACTCCATAAGGATGTAGGAAGGTATAGAAGGAAAAGTGACAAATTCCAAAGAATGGGTAGGGTAGCTAAATTTGATTAGATGCCACTTTACCCTCAAGTAGTAATCACTACCTTTGACAAGTGAGGATTGGATTTTGTAGGACCCATTGATCCTCCATCAAATGGTAAGTCTTATATCTTGGTATGCACTAATTATTTAATAAAATGGGTCAAATTTAAGGTTGTGAAGCATGCAAGAGATAACAAGGTTTCAAAATTTCTTTATGAGGATATTTTTATAAGGTATGGAGTTCTATGAGAGATAGTGACTAATCAAGGGGATACATTCATATCAACCCTTGTTGCAACACTAGTCAATGAGTACAACATAAGGCACAAGAATTCTACTCCTTATCACCCCTAGGACAATGGCCAAGTTGAGGTGACCAGTAGAGAAATTGAAGCTATTCTGATTAAAACAGTAGCTATCCACAGAAAGGATTGGGAAAATAGATTACCAGAAGTTGTTTGAGCCTACATAGCTACTTGTAAAATAACTACAGGATTCACTCCATTTGAGTGGTTGTATGGAAAGACAACCATGATTCCCATTGAATTTGAACATAAGACTCTTAGTACTATTGTAGATTTGGGGATGGATATTTCTAAGGCACAAAGAGAAATAATCATGTAGCTAAATGCATTGGATGAGATTAGAAGAGCAACCCTGCATCACACAGAGGTAGTACAAAATCAGAAAATCAAATGGCATGATAAGTTCATCAAGGACAAGAAATTCCAAATCGGAGATTGGTCCCTGATCTATGACTCAAGATATCAGGACAGTACAAAAAAATTTCAAACAAGGTGGCTAGGACCATATGAAGTTGTTCAAGTATTTCCTAATGGTGTTGTACAACTCAATACTATTGACCCAGTCAAATTCAAGCTGCTTGTCAATGGTCACTGCCTTGGATTGTATTACAAGCCAACTTCCAAGTAGGAGTTCCTACAAAAATTCACTCAGTATGCAACATCCAAGCTTCCTGCAGTGAAAGGAAGTGGACCTAGTGTCCCTCCTTCTAGCTAATTAATTTATGTACTTGTCATAATAAAGACTTCCACTTCTTTGGGAGTCCATATCTTCACCCATCCTCCCATCCACCCATTCATTTCCACCTTTCCTCTCTCTTACATCACTTCACTCCACCTAATTCCACTTCATTTTTATTCATTGCTCTTGACTCATTTCTTAAAAAGGTGAATGATACTTTCTCCAAATCTTTGCAACAAATCCTCCACACATTC
The DNA here is from genome assembly GCA_007258455.2 of Sequoia sempervirens. Lineage (NCBI taxonomy): Eukaryota > Viridiplantae > Streptophyta > Pinopsida > Cupressales > Cupressaceae > Sequoia > Sequoia sempervirens. The sequence continues at coordinate 17,317 of VDFB02195328.1, read as the reverse complement.
AGGTATGTGTGCATTAATTGCTATAGATCATAATTTTCTTTAAGTGTATTCATTTAATTGTTGTACATTAGTATGGACATTCACCATAACATGCCAATATTCCCTACCCAGTCAAATCATCATTTTGCATGTGTAGATGTACATCCAAATTTAGGTTTGGGGGAAGGAAAAAGATGTGAATATTTTTCCCATGTGTTAGGCCATGCTGGTCTATGTCAACAAATTTTAAATTGAGCTGATTTAAAATTTGAGTGAGAGGATGGCTCGCATGTGTGAGGTGACACCAACTGCTACCACCATTTCTCTCCATTAGAACTTTCCTTTATTACTCTTGCATTGCCATTATTGAACCTTTCATATCTCAAGTTGCATTTCAAACAAAAGGGTAATTTAGAAAAGGAAAATTTAGTCGACATTGGCATTGGAAAGTTGGTAAGTGTTGCAGGAAGGTGAATTCGAGTTTTAGGCAGAATTGTCAGAAGGAAACCGCAGAATGTTTTTTTGATTGTAGACAATGGGAGGTGGGTTAATTCAAAAATAACCCATGGTGCATGATGTATTACTGTAGGATGCACCCTACCTTACCAAATTCAGAAACTATGGGTGGATTGACTTCTTAAAGTAGGATGATTTTGATGAAGACATTGCACTAGAGTTTACCAAGACATTTTTTGAAGGGAAGGCCATAGCAAAAGGGATGGAAGTCATAGCAACTGAAGAAAGAATTGTAGAAGTTACAAGGTTACCCACTGACAGTTAAAATTACCATGCTTCCAGAGATGCCAGATCAACTAGGGTCAAATTTATAGAGTCAGGCAACCCTCCATTGAGTATATATAAGCAAGGAACAATGAGAATGTCTTTGATTGAGTCATGGAGGTATATAGCTATTTATGTCATAAAATACATCACCTGTGAAGGTTGCTAGTTGAATTTTCATTTCGTGCATTTCAATCTTTTGAATCATATGAGGAATAGAAGGAGGATGAATGTGTTGAACGTGTTATACAATCTTGTCTCAATGATGGCAGCTAAGACTCAAAAAGGTAGGGATAATTTTGTTTCCCACCATTTTTTAATTAAATTGCTAGTTGAGAAGTCTTTGCATGATGTGTCTAGAATGACCTAGGAAGAATTCATAAAATTTGATCAAATTAGACCTGAGCATTTGCAACTGAGGGTTTTACCTCAACCTCATAGGTCTAGTAGGAGAGTGAGCATGGCTGAAGCCACTCTTGGTGCTTCAACCTCTAGTGTAGGCCCTAGTATATAATCCCTCCTACAATAGAAGAAACCATAGAAATTAGCTCTTATAGGAAATAGCACTTAGACAAAGAAAGTTCTTCCCCCAACTCTAATGATGTTGTCCCACTTGGAATTCTAATGAAACTAGGGCACATAAGAGAGAAGTAGAAACAAGAAAAGGAAAGGAAAAAAGGAAACTGATAGAAAAAGAGGTGCCAAGCTCTAAGAAGAGAAAGGCTGACATTGTTCATCCTGTAACCAAAGAAAAACATGAGAGCCCTCCTAAGAAAGCAAGAATAGATGGGCAGATGCCTCTACAGGAGAACCCTAAATCTAGAGAAGTATCACATGGGGACACAAAAGCTCCAACAAGGTAGGAGAATGTCGAGGAGGAACTTGGTATATTTAAGGCAGCAACAAACATAACATTGGTTGATCTTGCCAATATTGTAGAACAAGTCAAAAATAAAGAGTATGAGGAAAATTTGTATTTCCTACAACAAGAGCTAAAACAAGAGCAAGAGTCCTTGCAACAACCTGAATGGGGAGAATAATCAGTACCCTTTCAGCCAAAATTGATGGGATAGTCTGAATCCTTGTTGTTAGCACTAGTGATAGAAAACATGTTGGTAGGAATACATAACCCCCCTGATTTTTCAATGCACAAAGTAGCCATGCATTTATGGAGAGAGATGCAAAGAAGAGAAGACGAATGGAAGGAGGAAAAATGTAGATTGAAGAAGGAAATTCAAAAGAGAGATGAGGAAATTAAAGATAAAGATGTTGAAATTGCCACCTTGCAGAAGAAGGTGGATTATATGGTAGCTTTGGTACCAAAAAATTTGGAGTGCAGAACCCCTCCAAGGGTCTATGCTCTACATTTGAAGAAGAAATATCTCTCTTTTAGACTATCAAGAATTTTCTTAGGTTTGAACCCTTCTATTGAGACCCCTACTGAATTTTTCAATGCTTATCGAATTGCTTCCCTTAAAATGAAGAATTTTCTATGTGAATTTTATTTGCATAATTATGTTGTAACTCAAGACCATGATTGGAATTTGTTGTTGTATGTTGGGGATGTCCAATTAAGGGTATTTAAGTCTTGGGTGAAAAATGAGATTAGTTGGGGATAACAATATGGGGCTTATAAGAAAATGGAATCCAATATTCCCCTATCCATTAGGGTTGAATAAAGGAATCCAGAGGATATTTTTAGGGAATGGCACATAATGCTTCTTAGACCAAGTTATGGTAATAGGATTATGCCTTGGATAGAAGTAGTTTATAGTGAATATGAGGCAAAGGAAAAAAAAAAAGAGAAAACTCTGAAGAGATACATCTCACAAAGATGGAACAACCTAATTGATGATCTCAAGTAGGTTGAGCCTCATTCGATCTAGAACTATACAACAACTCTTAAAAGGATTGACATATATATTCACATTGGAAGGACAAATTGGTGATTCTAGCTTCCCCTAACTTTTTAGCCAACCATCCTAATGTGGCTAGTATTGAACTTTAGGTTCTACCATTATGATATTGTTTTAGAGAGAAAAAGATGGGGTAGATTGGATAGATTGGGAGGATTTTATTGGGATCCTGATTCATGCACAATACACTCTAATGTGGGATAGTTGTCAATTGAAAATTTTAGAGCATTGACCAAGTAAAAGAACAACCCTTCCACTCCTGGAGGACCAACAAGACCTTAGGTTGGGGGGAGTGATGAATCCTATTTATGGTCTCATTTTTGGGTGGAATTTTTTATTTAGTTGCTGAAGTTATCATGGAATTTGACATTACGTGTTGATATTTTTATGATATTTCCTCAAACTATAGACATTGGGCTTAATCTTATTTCTGCAAACCTTTAATGATCATAGTTTGTTATATGGATTGTCTATATTAATCTTGCATGTGGTTAATGAATGTTCCTTAAGGTGGTTACAAATATGAAATTATTTTGTGTTCTAACATTTCCATACAAATTTTATTTGACGATGCTAAATGGAGGAAGACATCACTAGCTGGGCATGCACCATAATGCCCAGCAAGGGAATCATTCAAAGGTTAAAGGATGTCAACGACATAATATTTCTCATGAAAACCGAATGTAACCACTTTGTAGTGGTCATTATTGATGTTGAGAAAACATGCATGTTACTGCAACACTAAATCTGCAGTTGAATATGCATCTCTGATCAGATTCCATGCATAATCATTGCCCCACTTTCTCTATTTTTCCTAAATGGCATCCTCCCAGTTCTTGGAGTTGACTGCCTTGATTAGCTAGTAGTATAAATAAGGATTGAACACTCCTTCTTTGGAGGCTGCACGATTTGATATTATACTTGCATTCTTGAGTTTTTAGTAATACAGATATACAACTCTTTTGTAATCATGATTTATAGTGAATAAAATGAAGTTCTAAGTTTGAGCATCTAAGTTCTCATTAGTTATAGAGGATACTTATCCAAGACCTAGCCCACTTGGTTAGTAATTTTTCCTTTAGTTTAGTATTAGTTTAGTATTACTTTATGTTCAATAATTAGTTAAATCTAGCATCGACTATCCCTGTAGCCACTAGAATTCCATTATGTGACTATTCCTGCAACAAGAGAAGATAGAGTAGTGCCCTATTTATTTTCCATGTTTTCATTCCTATCATGCATTTCATCTTAGTGTAATTGTTGATTGATGGGGTGATCCCACAATAGTGGTTTACAATTTTTTGCCAAACTGGACACTGAAATTATTATTTCACTACTGGATTTGACACCATTTTTCGATGGGCATTCATCGGTCGTTCGACAAATCTCTGTTGGAAGAGTGACGAAATGGTGAAAAATCTTTCCATCACTGTTTTTTCATCGCAAGGCCGATGACAAATTAAACGTTGAAATAACGGCGAAGAATTGTCGGTCGATGGCATCATGAAATACCTTGGGATTTTGTCAGAATATCGATGAAAACTTTGTTTATCCACCGACAAATTACACCAGAAGTTTGTTGTTAGTTCGACGAAATGGGAAAGCAGTAGCGTGGAAACAACAGAGGACATTCGTTGAAATAGCGACAAAATATTAAAGTAGTAGCATCAAAAGAACACCAAAAGTTTGTCGAATGTGCGATGAAATAGGCAAGTAGTAGCATCAGAGCAACACCAAAAATTTCATTGACTTGGCGATGAAATTAGCAAGGAGTAGCGTCAGAAGAACACCAAAAGTTCGTCAAAAGTGCGACGAAATGGGAAAGGAGTAGTGTAGTAGGAACGCTGAAATATCATTAGGAGGGTGATGAAATGGGTAGGGAGTTACGACAAAAGCGCCGTTGCAACTATAGCAACTTCGTCAAGCCTTTCTATTGATTCATCGGTGGTTATCATCAAAATTGTGATGAAGAAGCAAAATTTAAAATATATATATATATATATATATTCATGGAAATGTACCATTGCGGAGACTGACGACTGATCATACATACAGACTGCATATTGGTTTGATGCTTCAAATGATGCATTTCTTATATTGAAAAGTGCATTACCTTATTGAGCTTCTTCTTTTTTTTAGTATAGTTTAATATTCTCTACTTAATAAGGCCAACCACATGACGGTGGAAGCTCATTTGCCCCCCCCCCTCACATCACTCTCAATTCCCCATACCCAATCATATAACATTAATCATTGATTCATCCACTAATAACATATAACATTCATTCATCCATCCATTAATAACATATAAAATTCTTTCTTTAACATATAACATTCATTAATTAACATATTCACATTCATTCATTAACAAATAATAATCATTCTTTCATTTTTTACATATTATCAAAAATATGGTTGTCATTATATGATTACATAAAGTTGAAGTTGAGTATCATTTTCTAAATCAATATCTATCCCCCCTTTAGTTGTTGTGCCCTCTGCTTGTGATCTTAATGTACGCGTAGTCGTCTGCTCATGATGTGGATGCTACTTCAAGGGGGATTTGCTACAATAAGAAAGAAATGTTAAACTAATATGTTTTATTATTATTGTTACAAGTATTTGATTAATGAAAAGAACATTAGAGTGGTTCTCTTTACCTAATGGGTCCACATCATGTTCCTAAACTTTTGTTATAGACTCATGCTCAACATGTTGAACATGCTCTAAATCCTGATCTGCAATTGAAACACGAAAGGTTACATTAATTAATACACCAATTGAAATTAAATATTTTTAAGAGAACATGAGGGTGGTCCTCTTTACCGGATGGGGCCACATCATGTTCCTGATCTTCTCTAGCCTGATCATGCTCAACACGTTGATCACGGTCTACATGCTCTAAAGTTGAAACATGAAAGGTTACATTAATTAATACACCAATTGCAATTAAATATGTTTAAAAGAACTTTAGAGTGGTCCTCTTTGCGATGGGGCCACATCATATTCTAATCTTCTCTAGCGATCATGCTCAACATGTTGATCACGCTCTACATGCTCTAAAGTACCGGGATGCACACCATGACCTTCATCTGCACGTTCTGCTCCACCCTCACCAGGCTGCATTCCAATGTCATGTGCAGTATATATTATCATTTCTTGAATGTTTAAAACAAATAGGCATGTAATTACTTTATGGTAGAAATTAATATTGAATAGATTGCATAAGTATTCAATTTTTAATAAACTTTATTGAGTTTATTTACCCGTGTGTCAGATGCAATGGAAAATTGTGTTTGCCCAGTCAAGATTCTTAGGCGTTCAGCCACAGCTCCATAGCCTTGCTGGAAGGAAATCTTGAGGTCCTCTTCTGTGGGAACTCTGTTGAATTCAGAACCCTACATTTTTGTAGAAGATCATGAATTTTTCTTCTATGGTGTGATAAAACCAAAATTGTTTTCAATTTATTATAATTTGGATGCAATATTTCATTTATTGATACTTACAATTCATGTGGCTAATTTCATCACCAGAGCCAAGCTTTGTGTTGCTCGTAAGCTTAGTCTTGCCTTTGTTGCCTTCGATGTGTCAGGCAGCCTATGAAAAGTTTGGAATACATTAGATTATGTAAAAATAAAGAGTAATCAGTATATAATTACATTGTTGATAGTATCACACATAGCATACTACTTTTTAAAAAAAATCTAATGGCATTTCCATAGCGTACAGACATTGAGAGCATATAAAATACAGAGTTCAATCCATGAATTATAGAAAATAGACATTTGTTGGTTATATTCATATCGCTGATTACATTGCACAAAAACATACTACAACTACATAAATATCGATGGTCACAGCTGTTCATGCTACCACATTTTTCATACATGTCTACCAAAGCATTTTATCAAACAGCTCAACGCTTCATTACTATGGCTAAAAATCCTAAAAATAAAGTTCTTTTCAAACAAGCTATGGATGCTTGGAAAAATCTATCAAAGCATTAATAGTATAATAGCATAGACAAGTAAAGGAACTGTTTAAAAATGCCTGAAGAAATGTGGTCTCATGGTGATGGAATGCCATGACAATCCATAGCAATTTGCTTGTCATGGCATTCGTTATGGCATTCCATCACCATGAGACCACATTTTTTTGAAGCATTTTTTCAAATAGTTCACTACCTTTTCTATGCTACCACATTTTTCATACCGCTATGGCTAAAAAGTAAAAACCTCAAATAGGTGCTTTCGAACAAGCTATGGATGCTTGGAAAAAATCTACCAAAGCATAATAGTAAGCAATAATATAGACAAGGCAGTGAATTGTTTAAAAAAATGCCTAAAAGAAATGCAGTCTCACAGTGATGGAATGCCATGACAATCCATAGCAATTTGCTTGTCATGGCATCATCATGGCATTCCATCACCATGAGACTACATTTCTTTGAGACATTTTTTTCAAGCTGTTCACTGCCTTGTCTATGCTACTGCATTTTTCATACATGTCTACCAAAGCATTTTATCAAATAGTTCATTGCCTTGCTGCTATGGCTAAAATTTAAAAATAGGTTCTTTTAAACAAGCTATGGATGCTTGGAAAAATCTATCAAAAGCATTAATAGTAGCAATAAGATAGATTAAAGGCAAGAATCGCTTTCAAAATGCTCAGTCGTGGTCTCGAGCGGTGATGGAATGCCTTGACAATCCATAGCAATTTTCTTGTCATGGCATTCGTTATGGCATTCCATCACCATGAGACCACATTTTTTTGAAGCATTTTTTCAAATAGTTCACTACCTTTTCTATGCTACCACATTTTTCATACATGTCTACCAAAGCATTTTATCAAATATTTCAACGCCTTCATGCTATGGCTAAAAAGTAAAACCTCAAACAAGTGCTTTCGAACAAGCTATGGATGCTTGGAAAAAATCTACCAAAGCATAATAGTAAGCAATAACATAGACAAGGCAGTGAATTGTGATGGAGCCTCAAATTTACATCTGGGATTTCTTTTATTATTGGCTAGTCTTGTTTATCCGAGTGGTGCCTAGGGCTGGAGTTATTACTTTGCTTTCATAAACCCTTGGTTTTCTATCTTTGGTATGGGTCTATTCTATCATTACTTTTTGGAGAAGGTTTTTTAAAAAAAAAACAACCTATGTCTCATTAACTTGTCCAAGGCCTGGCCTGTTTTAATAAAATGATAAATATTTAATTGTTGGCCTCCTTTTATTTACCAAAGTCTGAGTCGGGTTTGTGCCTTATGTTTTAAAAAAAACCTTATGTCATCGACCATCATTGTCGGAAGCCGCATCCCCTTCCTCGGGTTTTTCCTCCTAAGTAATGTTAAATGTTTTGCAGGGGTTATTTGATGGATGTTGATCTCCTCGCAGATACATCCTGACTGCTCCCCGCCATATCGTGATCCCAACTTGAGCCATCGCGATATCGCGGGTGATCACCACTTGTCCCAGGTTGCTGATGTCTAAAAAGAAAATAAAATGATTTAATAAATGCATCAGACTTTAGTGTGTTATCAAGTGGGTTACTAAATCACCTGAGTGGTGCACGTGTTTATAATCAATGGCGATGTTTTAATCTTGATGAGAAAGCTACTCAGCAAATAGGCCTTAAGACTATCCCTTGTTTTACTTGATCGTGGTCACCAATGAAGAGATCAATGGTTGCCCGCTATCACACAATCCCAACTTCAGCAAACACAATATTGTGGGTGAGCACCACGTGTATCTTCCTGGCACTGCATATAATGGTGGACCTTGGGGATGATGTGGAAGGCATTGTCAGCATTTTTAAGGAGGATCGTTCGATGATCTGACTAAAACAAGAGATTGATGGTGGAGATTTAAATCTACATCAAATACAATTGAAGGCGTTGGCTCTGTATGCAAGTAGGCTTTAATGGTGGATGAGATGTCTATCGGCAATTTTCATAAAGTTCAAGTGTTTAATTGTAGACTACTTTCACCACTAAGGCATTCAAATATCTTCAAAGCAGTTTAGAGCCAGAGATAGAGCTTTCAAAAGCAATTTCGGCAAGAGTTTGATTTTTTGCAGAACGCAAATTTTTGTGAGTTATTTTCTTCATCACTGTTCTGTCCGAATGTGTTTATTGCGAAAAGCTTTGCTGTGTTAATCAAGGTTTTTCTGAATTAAGATTTTAGGGTTACTATTTCTCTTGAATTGTGGGAAATTCCAAATTCTACTGTGTTTTCGTTTTGAGTAGCACTAGTCTGTTCACAATTTGATTTTCCAAGAATCCCTAATTGTTTAAAATGGCACCAATAAAACAACATTTTGGCCATATTGACTACATGTAGAGGAATCTGTATGATGATTTCCTTGACCAATTTTCCCTATCAACAAACGACAAGAAGAGGGGTATGGTTTTGATGAGAGGGACAGCCTTAGGTGAAGGGTTGATATATAGACCCTACAACATTGCAGATGCTAAGGTACCAATGATGGGTTTAGAACTATTTAGAAGATGGTATGGCCAGCGAAATGCACCTCATCTTTTTTCAAATGGTTGGAGGTATGATACAGGAAAGCTTGTAGTATCGAATGTGTTCCTTGATGTTGACCTCCTCCTGGCAGTGGTTGCGAGATATGATCCTGTCACAAGGGTTATAGGGGATAATGATGGTGAGGTTTTACTGAATGTAAATGCAGATGTAACTTAGAGGGTTTTTTATTTGAGTGAAAATGGCTCATTCTTGGTCCAGATTGACTTCGAGGAGATGAAACAAGAGTATGCCAAGATTCAACCTTTTTTCAGATCAAAATTGCTTCCTCCTCATCTAGCTAGGGCGGGCAGTTCCACGATTCATATCAGCATGACTGATCAGGAACCTTTTGGGTTAAATTGTTTTGATGATCATTTCTTGCCAACCTTCTACTCACTTTGCCAAATTTTAGGTTTCAGTCCTAATACTGTGATTCCCATTTCCTATATGTTTATGAGGGCTCAGATTCAACATCCCAATTTCTCTGTAGTATATGATTATGCTTCTTTCCTTACTGAAAGAATGCATGAGGGTTTGTTGAACTTATTTGTGGGGGACACTAGTGTTCCTTTATTTTGGTACTCCTTGTTAATGCATATGTTCTTTTATGAGAATGTCATCTTCTTCTCAGAGAAGATGGAATTGAGGCAAGAGGTAAATGGAGAAAGGCTACCAGTACAGGCCTGGAGTGCAGATATGTCTTACAACAACAAGGATGCTAGCTATGTGCAGTTTGACAACTGCTTTGCTTCTAGGCTCATGGCTAGACTAATGGTAAATATGCCAAGAATTCTTGAGGATTTGCATGATTTCCTCCGGCCCAAAGCAAGAAGGCCTAAGTTAAAAGTATTTCATAATTGGGGTGACATCATTCCATACCTTGTAAGCACTATCTTAAGGGTTTATGGTTTCAAAGGAACCCCCCATATTCTTCCATACAATGTACCATCAAGAATGGGATTTGCCGAGGTTTTGTGGTAGCTGGGATGCATCCATGAAGATAACCTGACAGGAAGAGGAAAAGGGACTTTGTTCCTTGATTATACTATTGTCTCAGATTTTGTATTTTTCAAGGGTGGATGGGTTCATTTTGATCAATTTTTTGATGATTACCATTTAAAGAATGGATCTGTAAGGCAGCATGATCCTGAGGGATTCTTTGCTCTGTTTAGACAAAGAATCAAGGGTGGCAAATTTGCCCATGTTTTCAACTTTCCTAAAGATTTGATTAGGAATGAATTTGATTTGGGTAGGAAAGAATTGAATAAAGAAAAATGGATTGCCTATGAGAAATTGTTGGCCCTAGTGCATAAGTTGGATTTGAAGTATGATCCATTAATGGAGTTCACTCCATTTCACAAAAGAATTGATTTCCTGATGAGTAATTTTAGAGAAATCATGAGCACCCTGAGAACCAAGAAGATAAACTTGGAGGTAGATTTGAAAATCCAGGGATTGGAGGTGAGGCATGTGGAAGAAAGGCCAATTTGTCAGCCACCAATTGATAGGCCCTTATATAGAAGAAAAAGAGATAATAGCAATGATGAAGAGGTTGGAGACAGAAAAGGTAAACAAATAATGAAATCCTCATCACAATATGGCCAAGGGATTAGAAAGCCTAGAGGAATAAAGATTGTGGATCTTGATTCACCACCTCAAGATGACCCTATGAAGCTGCCACCAGAGCCAAGCCCTAAGACACAAAGAATTGAGGAACCACAAGACACTTCGGTGGATGAAATAATTGTCACCGATCAAGACATGCAAGTTGGCACCCCTTCACCTCCTAAGTCAGCACAATTGGTGTTGACTGATATAGATATAAAAGGACAAAATGTTCAAGATGCAAGGATGCTGGCCTGCAAGGCATTCCTAGATGATGATGCCTTTGTGAAGACTCCTGTGTTCTTGCAGTTGGTCTGGAGGTTGAAACTTTAGGAATATCAAGACAAATGCAAGGAAAGTAGAGAAACAAGACCGACAGTTCCATCAAAGAAAATGATGATGAGGTCAAACCGAGCTAATAGAGCAGCTTCAAGAACCTCACCCCTCGATGAAGGAAGGAAAATTGTGTCTCAAGCTAGTGTCCTACTTCTCCCTAAATGGGATATTGCTGATGTTGTAGCTTTTAATACTATCATGCAATCAAAGCATCCTATGCAAGGCAGTGAGGAGGAAGTCAAGGTAGCACTACAAGACTCTACCTTTAGTGAGGAGTATGAAATTTTGGCGATATGGGCTTTAGCACCTCAAGGAAGAAAACCAAATGTAGCTTATCTCAGTCCAAATTTAAGGGTGGGCTCATCATCAAGAGACTTCTCTCTAAAACCTCAACAACAGAGGCCAACATCAATGTGGCCAAATTGGCCCGCAGAAAAATAGTCAAAAGAGATGAGGCTGAGAAGAAAAGCTTGATGGAGAAATATCACACAATGATTGGGGAATATAGTAGGATACAGCTACGAAATGTTGAGTTACAATATGAAGTAGATAGGCTGAGATATGGGTAGGTGGGAGAATCTTATAGTGCCCCTACTGCTAGAGCAATACCTACTGCTTCAGGGTCATTACCCCCTATTGTTCCAATCATTTCTATTCTTGGATCCCCAATTCAGACACCTATTGATAGCCCTGCACTAGGGCCAGTTGAAGAAGAGGTTGAGATTTCTACAGATCCTACCAAAGAGCAAATGATAAAAAAAGTTACAGAATTATAGGCTGCCCTAAGGGCGAGTGAGGATAATGCTATGGCCAAGCACAATGAGGTGGTAGACACCATTATAAGGCATTTAAATGAAAAGGTTGATTCTAAGCTGCCAGTTGTATATTCTTTGTATTCTTTATTCTTGGAGGGAATTCAAAATATTAACAGAGACAAGGAGGTGATTCTACCCTTGGTTGAAAAATGGATCCCTAGGGCCATTGATTTAGACATTATGTTTAAGGCTTCTAGGTTTGATGTGAATAATAGGCCCCAATCATTAAAGCCTACTCAAATTTTTGTGAAATCATTGAAGGGATTCCAGGCCTTGCCTAATGATCTAAGTAAGAACATTAGGGGAACTAATGAAGAATTTTGATGATTGATGACACTTTCCCTCGCTAGATATAATGGATACAAGTGAAAAATGTTCGCATTACAGCAATGGCAAAGAAAAAAAACGCGCAGGCGTTAACGGTGCAGAAAAAAAAAAAACATCCAACCGCCGGGTAACAGTACGGATAAAATAATTCACTAGCATATTTTTAAATCATTTGAAAGGAAGGCCAACCAGGTTGCAGTGAAGTTCACACCTTACAGTACCAAGATGAAGGAGGTGATGGATTTTAATTGGCCGACAGATGAGGAATATCAGAGTTGGGTTGACAAGTACTTAACTGAGGAGGAGTGAAGTGGTGTATAGTACCGGCAACTAACAGCTCAACAGTTATGTATAACTAAATTTTGGTTTTGCTCCATGGCAATTTTGGGTGCAGTTTTTGAGGAGTGCAAATGTGGCGCATGGTTATTTTGCAATGAGTGGAATCAATAGAAAGATGCTTCGAGGTTTGGTGGTTGTGTTTTCAATTTTGAAATGGGATGTAGCGGTCCAATTGATCAATGACATGTGTAATTTCTAGTCTGATGCTTGTTGTTCCTTCATTTCTATAAGTAAGAAGGATTTCCTGGCTAGAAATTAGGGTCGGGCAAGTTAGATATTTTTTGTAGTCGAAGTCTAGGCAAGTTGCAGCAAGAGCAAGAAATTGTAAGAACTTTTGTGAATACTATGGCAATTTAGGGTTTGGGTTATTTTTGTAAAGGGTTTTAACCATGAAGAGCTAATATACTTTATAACGGCACGATTTCCCCAAGATAAGATGATATATCTTGAGCTCGAATCTCTCCTTTGTACAAACATATCATGTTTTGAATAAAATAATCAAGGATTATGATGTTTATCTCATCATCTCAATGTGTGTGTTTTCTGTCTTGGCTTTAATTCAAAGAATTAATTAAAATGCTTGGATGAAATCATGGATGGGTATGTTTGTAAAAGGATTAAATAAGTATCGGGTTGGGGCAGAAATTGTTAATGTTGTAATGCAACATTCCTCGTGGATCCTATGCCGAAGTATTTAAATTTGTTGCCTAATTGTGACTGCTATGAGTTTGACTCCCCAATGGTATATACCGATTCAAATTGTACAAGTTTGTAAATCTTTGTTTCGATGTTTTTGCTTAGGGTTTGCCACCAAATTTGCAAATTAAATGACTATCATAAGATACAGAATAATGTTGTAATTATCTCATGCTCCAGGTAGCTGACATTACTGGTGAAAGGCCAATTAATTTTAGTGATATCCTATTTTGTTGAGCCATTTGCGGGATTATCTATAATTTTTTTAATGATTGTTTATGAGTTTGGTGTAGAGATCATAAACACATTATAGGGATCACCCTCCTGGGTCTTGCACAACCCGAAGTGTAGGAGGTTATTTTAAAATCCTCGTCAGTTGGTCCAGGTCCTCTGAGCTGCCCTTGATTGGAATTGGAAATTCTATAAGTAGATTGGGAGACAAACCTAGTTAACAGCATAAAAAACCACCAACAATTGTTTGAAAAATGCCTAAAAGAAATGCAGCCTCGACAGTTGATGGAATGCCATGACAATCCATAGCAATTTTCTTGTCATGGCATTCGCCATGGCATTCCATCACCATGAGACTACATTTTTGATACATTTTATTCAAGTCACCACCGCCTTGTCTATGCTAATTACATTTTTCATACATGTCTACAAAAACATTTTATCAAACAGTTCACTTCCTCGCCGCTATGGCTAAAATCCCAAAAGTTCTTCAAACAAGCTTATGACGCTTGGAAATCTATCAAAGCATTAATAGTAGCAACAAGCCATGGTCTCATGGTTTTTTGCTGGTAAATCAGCTCAATTTTATTCACATTTTTTTGCAGATTTTAAACACATTTTTTTGGTGATTTTGTAGTTTGAAATGGGAAAAAATCATTGACCAAAAATTCAATGATTTTTTCAAAAAATCAGGGAAAAAATCATCCAACCTGCTATTTTTTTTAAAAAATTGTGATTAATCGAGATTTTTTGCAAATTTATGCTTCTATATCACATACCTTCCTTGGCCCGGTGGTGTCTTTCCTTTTTTCTTTTCAGCCTTCTCCTTTCCATCAGACACCAGGTCCTTCCACTCCCTATCTAGAATCATGGGGGGATGCTCGTACTTTTTGTTCTTCTCTAAATGTGACCTATATTGGTCCCTCGCATACTTTAGATAGGTACCAACTTTCTTAAGGACCTTGGTTTGGTTGAATTTTTTATCACCGAACAGCACAAATAAACGGTTAATGAGCTCATCTTTTAAATCTTCATTTTGGGCATTTCACCGTGTACGTATGGTGGGCCCGTAGAGCTCCAATGTAATATCACTTAGATGTTTATAAAAAACATCATTTCCTACAAAATGATCATGGGATCAATAGTCTAAAAAGAGGGATCAATAAGTAAATTTTGATTGGATTATATAGAATAATAATTCAAACATTTTAAAGTACCTTCGACCTTCTCTATCTTTATTGGAACGAAATCCTCAGTCACCACAAGTGTGACCGACAATGTTCCCGTACTAGTAATACGTGAAGATCCAGGAAATGCTGCTAAAACATCACCAGTAGCAGTGGCCTTTGCATCCCCAGGTACATGTCCTGACACATGTTCTGGTATGTGTTCACTGCTAGAGGGTGCATTAACCTGATGCCAAGATGGTATGTGTTGTCACATTTCAAATGACAATATAGGCAACGATGATGGGTTAGATAATGTGATGTATGCCTAGGGAAGATCGTGGATGGAAACTTGTAATTAACCCTTACTCCTGAAGCACTCAGGGTACCGATCATGGCTAGGAGCATCATGAGGGAGGCAAATAACCCTATAAAAACAACACATATTTTAGTTCATGACATAAAAGAGTACAAAATATAAAACCATGAATGAACTTATGTTATAATTAAAGACCTCATGATAGCTTACTTGCAAGTTTTGTAATCTCTCTCTCAATACTTCAACCCTCTCTCTAATCTCATCTATTTGAGGCATTTTCAACATCAACTCAGTCATTTCTTCATTGCATATTTTCATGAGCTTCTTTATCGTATCAGAAGGGTTTGTTGAATAGGCCATGTCATCATCAAAAACTATTGACTACACCTTAGTATGGATGCTCTCCTCTACTGCTGGTACCTTTCCCTGATCAGTCGAATGCAACAATAATATTAAAAACATTATCGAAATTAACCCAAAAAACTTATGAAAAAAACATAATACTAAAACATTTTCCTCGTATCTAATTTGTACAATTACAATGAGGTAAACCTGTCAGGTAGAAGCGATTGAAGATACATTAGGATCTGTGCTCTAGGCCAGAGCCTTCTCCATACAATCAATGTCCCCCTCTGACAAAAATTAAATATAAAAAAACATTACCAAAATGAAACCAATAGACTTATGAAAAAAACATAAGAATAAAATGGTATATTGGAGTCATTAATTGGAGGTTGGGTAAAATGGTACATAGTATGTACCACCCCCATATTGCTTTTGTAACTAAGCCGGACCAAAATTGTAATCAATTAGCAACTCTTTTCCCCTCGTGTTATTGATTTTATCGCACATACGAATACATGGTTTCCCTCACGCAATTCAAATATGCAATTGGGTTGCTTATTTGTTGACCCAAGTCATGTACTGTTTATAAACCCTGCAATATTCCCTGATGCTTTGGCCTTCCATCAATGTACATAGCCACTCCTTTATTTTGATCCTTATCTTTTAGTTGTATATAATTTGCTGACAGTGCATACCTACACATACTTCGTGTATATCGAACCAGTTGCATCCAATGTTTGTAACTATAATAGGGTCCAACATACTTCATTAATTCAGTAACTTTTTTGTAACAAACCTTTATGCCGTCCATGCAAAATAGGCCCAAACCATGTAATGACTATGGTGCTATGCGATATATCCTCTCGTTGACACAAAAATCGGTGTTTATTGGAGGAAGTTCCTTGGGTACCCATTGTTTATGTAGATGTTTGTACCTCAAGGGCACCTCGACATCGCCTATGCTCTCATCATCACAAGAAAATGACCCCCCTTCAGCAAGAAAAAATTCCATGTGTTTACGAAATTTTCTTCTAATCTTTTGACATACTACATGTCTTGCTTTCCTCTTCTCTTCTTGAATTTCCCTCGCTCGAGGAAGATATATCTGACAAATACCTATTTGGTGGTACCTTCACTCGTAAGGATGTTGGATGAAGTTATTTCATGGTGATGTGATCTCAAGGTGACATTATGATTAATTTATCATTTTATCACTAGAATTTCACAGGTTTTAAGGTAATCAAGTCTTGATAGATTGCAAGCTATTGTTACTACCGTCAAAATGTGTCCATCACAAATCAAATCTATTAACATTTTAACTCCCAAACTTTCTAACAAGTGTTAAATGTGACTATAGTCCACCAGTTACACAACCAAGGCCTCAAATGTATTCTCTAATTGTAATCAAATGAATTTTTCTCTTCATTCAAGTAAATAAAATTGAAGGGAAACACCACCAAATAGTTTATTGGACACCTACATGACTAAAAATAGAAGCAAATTAACATTTAATTTCCATATGTCTAAGTGGTTAACAGGGAGGGAGTGTGTACTAGGCCTGGTTAAGTTATCATAAGTTTACACTTTGGCAATAAATTTTTTTTAAGTCATATTAAATCTTCCTCATGCTCCAATTGTTGCAGATTTTTGGTATGTTTTAAGGTAGGATGATTGATGAAAGAGCCCAAAGATTCGATTACAAGACCAACCTAGTTTACAGGAAAAAACACCAACATGATCGATTTCATATTATATGTGTTGAAGACTTTAGAATTTCAATTACATTAATTTATGGATATGTTGTATCTATAACACTACAAAACCATGTGCTCTTTGCATTTACACTTGCATTTAGAAATACACATTTATATACATAGATATAGATTTCTTTAATCATATGTTGCATTTATTGTTCTAGAGAGCATCCAGTAATT